>NDGN011411146.1:0-13898 GCA_002564285.1 Tympanoctomys barrerae
CTCATATGTCCTGAGTCTTAATTGACCTTGGAAGGCTAGGGCCAAAATGTTGGCTTTCCTTGGCCATCTTTCTTCTAAGAACAGGACTACTTTAAAGGATGTGAATGTTCAGTTAAAGCTCCCATCTCTGAAATCCTATAAATATGCAAGTTGTACAGGTACTGAAAGTCAAATTACTATTTCCTTATTAGTGTTTATAGTACCAGCAAAATACCACCTTGAACTCTTCCCCTGACTTTTTATGAAAAAGCTTAAATTCTTAAATACAAATATTTAAATTTTCCTTAAGCTATGCAAAGAGCATAGTTTAATATCAAGTTAGTTTAATATCATAGTTTAATATCAAGTACGACAGTACTTGATATTATGAGCTGTAGTGGTATAGCTGCCCATAGGTCATTAATTGTGGTGAGAACTGTTGTGTCTCTTTGACTTTCACCAAAGGTTTTGGACCTTACAAATACATCTTGAAGAAGGAAGGACTATCATCAGCCAAGATGCACAGTTCAGACTTTGGAACTAGGCTGGCAAAACCCTACCCACATCCCTGTAAAGCAGACATATATTTTTGTATTTTTTGTAGGTGGATACAGTGCAGACCACGAAATCCCCTGGCCACCTTGAGGAATCCTGTAAAATGAATATATATGCTCGTAAGTGAAAAATACATGTTCCAACTCAGTATGTTGGATCGTAATAGACCCGGATTTTTCTTGTGTGAAAGAAAATGAATTTCAAGGGGCTGGATGACTAGCTAATTAAAGTGAAGCCCTGATTTTGAAGGAAACAAAAATGACTTTAAAAGAGGATCTTTGCACAAAGGGATCAAACTATATTTTGCAAACAACTGAAAGAAAATCAAGTTTTCAATATGGAACAAAGGAGGGATGTGAGGGAGGTTTTGCAATCTTTTCAATTACTGTGGAGAAACAGACAGATATCACCATGCTCAGGAGTATGAAACGAAGAACAGGACATCCGTTTTTTTTCAGTTTGCACTTGAATGGACTGAAGCAGAGATTGGAGATATGCACCATGTTCCTATTTGTAGTTAATGATGCGGAGATAAATGTAGATATGATTTCATTTGCTTTGCTTGAACTTATTGGATGTATAATGTAGGAATTACCTGAGCCTGTGCTAGATCAACAAAGAAAATGGAAATGTATACCTCAGTACCGAATTCCAAGAAAACTAAACAATTCAGTGCTACTAATAAAGCACTAAGAAGAAACTCTGCTGCCAATCAGGGAAAGTGAGAAATCAGAGGACAGGAGAAGGAATAAAATTTAGGTCATTCTAATACTTGTTGAAACAATTTATTATGTTATAAAATGAGAATGATAGGTCACAGTATATCTCAAAGACATTGTACACAATTTCCGACTGATATTAGGATTAACCACATAAGTGTTCAAGGAATGTATGGCCATCATATCAGTAGGAAATTGGCCTTTTAAATTTGTGGTCCTATGCATTATGGGTATAAGGGGAGGGCCTTTATTATTTTATTAAGGATGAATTGCATGCAGGCTTTATCTCTTTGCATTATGGCTACTTGCTTAGTTGAAGACACTGTATAAGTAGAAAGCAGCATTTCTGAATGGGTATGAATGTACATGTCTGCTTTTGTGAGTGTCTATGTGTGTGTGTGTGTGTGTGCGCGCGCGTGTGTGTGTATAAACGAAAGGCGGTAAAATTTAATGACTAGCATTTGCACTTTGGTTTGTTACCTAGAATGTAAAGAGGTAGAGTAAACTGTCTCAAGCCATTTCATCTCAGTTACTATTAAAGATTATTATTCACAAAGGAAGCAAGTGTAAAATAGAATGACTGCTGCAAAAATATTCCAATTAAATATAATATTTAAAGCAATTGAGCCATTTAAATTAAGATGATACCAGTGTCGGAAAATAATGAGAGTAAGCTCATGTGAAATCAGTCTGCAGACAGTTGAAAAGTCATATTATCATCTGTCAGACTGCCTCACTTAATGAAAAGATGAGAATGAATCTTGAATGCTGTTATGGATGGGACAAGGGGAAATGCCTATTTTTTAACTCTTAACTTTTTAATCCTACCAACACGTAATGTGTGTTGCCCCAATTTTTCTTTAATCTAATTTATATAGCAAATAAATCTTATGTTAGTAGAAATAAGGTAGTGAATATTTGAAACAGATGGATATATTTTTTGTAGTCACCATGTGCCATAATAATTTGAAACTATTGTTCGCTGGTTTTTGTAATCAGTTCTTTTTATCTTGGTGATTAACTTTATAGTTGAAGTTTTTACCTCTTCTTTCTATGTGACAATCAGTTGATGCTGGTACCCTATCTATAATATTACAGGGAAATTTGTCTTTATTTATGCTATTATAATAAACTATGTCTATAAACTGTATGACTCTATTGTGTTGAATATTTTTCTGTGACCAAAACAATAAAAGAAAACTACTTTATAAGATGGCTGTTTCCTACTTTAATAGTCTCTTCAAACATAATGGGATGTAAAATATGTTTATAACACTGATCTTTAGGATATATCCTCTTTATTTCCAAGTGGAGAAAAAAGAGCTCAGATACTAAAGATACAATAAAAAGATTGGTGGAGAAATTCGGGAGAATCTAAAAATAATGTCTGAGAAGTTACAAGTCTTGATGTCAAATTTTCTTCTATCACCTAACAGTTAGACCTGAGGGATGTATTTCCAGTTTTTAGGTACATAGGCCTCAAGCTAGTTTCTGTATTTTACCATCAATTTCAAGACAATTGCCTTCTTAATGTCTATGTATTGATACATTAGAAACACTATAAAGTGTTCCTTAACATTAATTGTGCTAACAACCAGTTCAGATCCTGAATGTTAAAAAAAATCATGAGTTGTTTTTCAGCTAAATTGACCCACAACATAGTACATGCCTTAAGGCTAAGTCAGAGTATGAGTTCACAGTTGTGACCACTGTACTCTTCGTCTACTTTAATGGAAATATGTACCAAGCATAAATAATCAGGTCCTAGGGATCAGTAAGTCCCACAAAGTTAAATGAGGCAAGAAGCATGCAAATACAAAATCGCTCAGTTTGTAATACAGAAAACCTTTTGGTTCTGCCTCTGCATTCCCTGGCAGAATATTAAAGCAAGAGAACCAGTTTTTCTTGCTCTTTGCCCCCCTCCTCCAAGGATTGATCAGCACATGAAGGTTTCCCTAACTTCAAAGATGTTTCTGGACTTGGATCAGCCCAGTTGCATTCAAAGGAGAAGCAAACACTAGTACCTGTGGATTGCTGCTGTAGGCTCTTTCATCTGATGGTAATTCTGTGCTTAGAAGAAGCAACAGGCAGAAAAGTCCTGTGACTGTTGTAATTTCACTATTAATGTTGAGTCTCAAAGTGCCTCACACAGAAAATAGCATTTTTACTTTAGTGTCCTCCTACTCCTCCAACCACTGGATGCCAAGAAAAGAGTAGGAAGTGAAATGGAAACATACATATACATGTTTAAATATGTATCTATCATATTCACATGAATAAATTACATACATGTATTATATATGAGCTATATGCAATATTTTTTTCAGCACAATGACTTGCAGGATATTGTCAGTTTCATAATTGCTCAGGTTGTGTGCATAATCATTAGGGATTCTTCTTTACAAAATTGGTCACAATGAACATCTTTTTATTTAATTAAATTTATGGTCATTCAGGGAACTAATTTATATAATCAAATCTAATTTTGTCATGTCCACTTTTTACTTTACCAGACCAGAAGTTTAGGTGGAAGAGTTGGAGAGAACTTTTCCCATACTCTTCCATTCTAATAATCATATGCCCTTTCTTCTGATTTCTATTTGGGAGCGAACCTGGGTGAAGAAAATGTGGGTGTAGAAAATACTGGAGCAACTGGGAATAAGAATTTCCATCTGAAAAGTTGTGTTCAGAACCCATCATCGGACTTTCATCAGAAAAAGGGTGTCAACAAAATAGGGGCCAGGGAGACAGCTCAGTAGAATAAGCACTGGCGTGGCAAGCACAAGGTCCTGAGTCAATTCCCAGTACTGGAAAAAAATATATACATATGTATATTAAAGATTAAGATATTTGCTTTTGATTGTATTTATTATTTTTGATTAGTTTTATTTTGCTTTTTAGTTTCGGTAAATATGAATTTGTTGAACTATTTTTACTATTTGTTTGATTATGTTTTAACAAACATTTCTGAGAGTCAGCTCTATGCAGGCAGTATTTTCACTGCTGTATTTAAGATTCTTACCACCCTCACAAAGTAGATGCTGCTGTTGTCAGCATACCCATTTTACAGGTGAAAAGAATGAGGCCCAGTGTTTCAATACTTTTTGAGGGTGCCTAGTAGCTAGAGGGAGAGCTAGGCTTTGAACCCTTCCCAGCCTCACTCCAGAGATCGCACTCCACAAATGGGCCACAGAGCTTTGATGGCAAACATCGTGATAAGTTAGGCTCTGAAACTGTTCGTGGGTAGAGGGACGAATTCTTTAGTTCTTTATGTCACACATCAAGCAGGTTGATCCAAATGGGCCCGACCTTCCTGACTTTGAAGTACAAGTATTCAGAGATCTAGTACACAGACATATTGGATAAAGATGAAAGCTGACATAGAAGTTGGCTTTAACTATTGTTGACACAAAAAGGGAAAACCATTTTTCAATTCACTTTATTTGTGGGTAGAACATATTACTAAAAATATATACAGTAATTTCATTGAAAATGAAGATTTTACTGCCTGAATCTAGGAGGATTGAGGAAAATAGCAACTAACAAGAGAGTTTACTAACTATGAGGACACAGTAGGGCAAACTTTGCCCAGCCCTATGCCTCAGTGCCAGAAAAACAGTGGCTAAGCATGCAGTGTTTGTGATCCAGCCTGCTTGGTTTTGGAATGTGATTCACATGTTTGCAAGTTGGTGACCTTGGGCCAAAGCACATCTTCCTGCATCCACTTCTTCATACATAATATAAAATTGATAGCAGAGTCAAATTCGCAATTTAGCTGCCATCATTAAATGAGATGAATCTGATCAGTGTGCAGCTGGTATAACAAGCACTCAATCAATGTGGACCATTTTCAATTTCTTTATTGCGTTTTAACTGACATAAGGATAGGGTAGACTGGCTGCTGACAGATCCCCGTGTTCTCAGATGTACCAATGCCACTGTCGGGAGGTGAAATGAAAACACCTATAGAAAAGGCAAAACCAAATCCTCCTTATATTATGGTTTAAAATTCAGCAAAGTTAGGCACGTCCAAGTTCCCCATGAAAATGCTTCAGTCTTGTTTGTTGTAATATAACACTTAAAACTGTGTAAGCTGTACATTTTTCAGTAGTAGACAAGTAAGAGGAAGTGACAACTGAAATCAGACTTGTCACAAGCCAGTAATGAAATTTCTTCAAGGTCGAAGAACTATTTTGATGAGTACTTTAGCCACAACCATAAGAGTTCTCTCAGTTTTTCTTCTCTCGTTAGGACAAACACCTGACAATTGAAGGAAGGAAAGGTTCATTTAGTTCACAGTTAGTGGAGGTTTCAGTCCATACTCAGATGGCTCCAAGGCAGAGCAGCACGTGGCAGAGAGCAATCTTTTATGGAGGCAGCAAAGAGCAGAGAGAGCAAAAAAAGTGGCAGTAGCTCAGGCAACTAGGTAGGCTCTCTCCCTTTCTCATATTATAATGCAGATTACCTGCCCCAGGTGCAGCATCCACTCCCACAATAATCAATCACAAACTTCAGAAGCTACCTTATGACTGCGTGACCACTAGAATAAACCATTATTTATTAGCAAGTTAAAACATGTGAAACCTTAGATTATATATATTTTTTGTTAAATTCTCAAGGAAATTAAGGACAATACTGACCTTGATAACCATTGGACAAACAAGTAGATATTATTACATAATATTTAACAATAGTATATAACATGATGAAGGCTTTATTTTCAAACTCATTAAGTAGAAAATATGCTTCACATCTTAGATAATATAATCTTTTTAAAAATTATGTATTTATTTATCAGATTCAGGGTTTCTGTATGCAGTTAAGATTCATAGTGACCCTTCTGTCTCAGCCTCCCCAGTGCTGGGATTACGGGCGTGCACTGCAACTTCCGGTTTTGGGGCCAGCACAGCATGTGGCACTGGGGATCAAACTTGGGTCCTTGCGCTACCAGGCAGATATTTAGATCACTGAATTATCTCCTCAGCATGCTTATTTGATCTCCAGTATATGAAATGCAACCAAAATGAAGGTTTGCTGAATTAAACATTTAAAATCTGAAACATCAGTGATTTTTATTTGAAAACATTATTAGGAGCATGTATATATTACCAACAATAAAACAAACAATAGTTGCCACCAGTTTTTTGCCTGTTTGAAACCACCATTAAAGCCTTGTATATTGATTAACATCTATGAATTGAAAATGGGGTCCTCAAATATAGTCTTGTAGTTTTGGTACAAGATAATCTTCTGTTTCAAGTTCCTATCTCAGCAACTGAACATCTAAGAAATACAAAATCAACTTTAGATTTTTATTAGCCTACAAATTTCATTAACTTTTATTTTTTAATGAAAAAACCTGGTTACTCTACATTTTTATTAACAGACCCATAATAGCTTATCTTTATGTTGTTTTTTTGGGGATTCCTAATGAAGAGTTAAATTAATGTGATTAAAAGTGAATATCTTTAAGCCTATATATCCTTTAGATGTTATGGGGAGGACTAACATTTCCTATTTTAAAAGACCAGAGCTGGGAAATCAAGTACAGCTCAGCCTGCTTTCTCATTGTTAGGGTTCAGTTTTGTCTGTGGAAATTCTGTCCCAATAGGAGCAGAGGGGGATCCAGGTCTCTAATCTTTCTGTTCAATGTGTCTAGCTGTAACAGGAGGGTCAGGGAGGTATTTTTTCCTTCCTATTTGTGTCAGGCTCATGAAAGAGCTAGACATTTTGTATGTGCATTCCAGAAAGATCAGAAACTGGCTACCTCCTGGTAATGCACTACAAATGGGTAACGTGCCAATGTAATAAATTTTGACTCATTTACTTTAAAAAACTTTTGTATATTTATTAAATAAAACTTTATGCCATTTTGGACCCAAAGAGAAAATCTGATTGCTAAACTTATGTAATTGAATAAATGATGTGTTAAAGAAAGACATTAATCATATTATGGATACATGGAAAAATTTCATGCAGGCCTTTTAAATAACTTTTTGATGAATAGATGCATAAATGCCTGTTATTTAGACTGAAAAATTCCTGCCAGTATTTGTGAGGCTGACTTCCAATTAGTCTTACTTTATGGATTGTATTAAAATGAATACTGTAGACTCTAAACACACAGAATCTTTTATTTTCAATTTCCCATCTTTAATAATAACAAAAATGTAATCTGTGTCTTGCACTGCACTGCTTAATCATGTGCTCTTGTCAGCTGAGATTAACATTTGGATTAAAGAGCATGATTAGAGGATTCTAAATTAGTGGTTACCAGATTATGATACACACATACACACACACACACACACACACACACACACACAGTAACACAGCCATCTATTTCATGCAGTATATTTCTTAGACCAGATAATTAGAGTTTTAATTAGCATGATGTTTCATGTTGTGATCTAAGCCATTGTATTCCCAATAGGTTTAATGAAGAAGGTAGAAGATATCTTTAGTATTGTTGGTGGCTATGATCTATGTCATCAGAGTGAAGAATAATGCTTTACTTTAAGTCCAGAACAACTATCTTAAAAACTAACCTTGAGAAATTAAAAATGTATCCAATAACTATATGTGCAACAGAATTGAATGAATTACATTCTCTTTTTTTATGTATTTAGTACAGGGCCTAGAGGGTCTCACTACACAGATCAGACTTGTAGTGATCCTCCTGTTTTCAACCTCCCAAGCTCTGGGAATACAGGTCCTCGCCACCACGCCCAGTCTCAGTTACCATCTCAGTGTGCCCCTTGGGCAGGGCCAGCACCGCACACTGGGGATCAAACCCAGGTCCCTGTGTCTGCCCAAGCAGGTGCTTTAATGAATTACATTTTCAATCCCAAGTTACTATAAGTCAATGCCTAAGGAATTCACTTAGATATTTTTAAATAAAAATACATCTTACTATTTTGGGAGCAAACATAAAAGATATGAATGCAAGAAAGATTATTTTTGAATATATAATGTGATTCTTAGGATTCTATTAAGGGCTATTGAAGTGACTTACAAAGGACAGCATGCTGGAAAGTCTGCCTTTGGCCAGGCCTGAGAAGGAAAACATGTCTTAGAGTTCACTTATCATGTGCGTGACATGAAAGGGTTCTCTCATTCTCTCTCCCTCCCCAGAGAGAACATATTTGTGAGATACATGTTTTTCTTTATTACATAGGATGAATATTTTGGGCGGACAAAGACAGTCACCTTCCAGAAGATGGGTTCTACCTTTTTCAAAACAGCGTAATTGCGGGCATGATAAATGTGGCCGTTAGGCTCTGAAACAGAGAAAAACCTTCTGGAGGTGTTTTTCTTTACATTTTACCCTTCTCTGATTTGAAAACAGGCAAAGCAATAAAATATTTTAAGTCTCTGACTAATATCTCAGTCAGTGGAGCTTGCTTTCTCTGTCACTGAAGGCTGTTGGCTTCCCAGTTTATGATTGTGCAATGAAGCTATGGCTTTCCTTTGAATCTGTGTACAGGACAATCACAGTGGGCTCCTTCTTTTGCTATCTCAATTGTTCCACAGTTTTTATCAGTTAATGTAGAGATGCCACTAGCAATTCATGTTATTGCATAACTTTGTGGCAATTAGTTGTACACAGAACTGCTTATTTGGGGAGTCCAAATTCATTTCCATGTAAAACTCTGGAAAGATAAAGTCATTTACATATTTTCCTGTCTCTTTTCTTTGTTTAAAGTGTCCATTCGAAAGGCTACTGTTTTGTTTAGTAGGGAATTGGGAGAAATGACATAATAAGTATGGAAGCATAATGAAGTTTTAATTGATGGTATGTAACTAGATGGCAGTTCTATTTCCATAATAAAGATAATTATGAAATGCTGATGTAAAAATTGTTTAGCAAACATTTATTTTGCGATGAATACAGAGATATGTTATAGCCACATTCTTTTTAGTTTTGGGGTTGCTATTAACTTTTGGTCCGATGTTATTTGACAACGATTTGATAAGAGGATGATCTTTCAATTTACATCTGTTCATTGATACCACACTTGAATTACTGTATCTTGTCTTTTCATAGCATTCTTTTGGAAACACATAAAATTTAAATTTTACTTTGTTGTGAAAATATTAAATGTAAGCACCAATTATGAACTACATTGAACAATATTGGGCAAGAATATTGGACAATTTTCTTAATTTCTTTTTTTAAAACAAAGATTCTTTTTTTTTTTTTTCAAATGTATTAGGTACAAGGTCTCACTATGCAGGTCAGACTCAGTGATCCTCCTGCTTTCTGCCTTCCGACCACTGGGATTACAGGTGTGCGCCACCATGCCTGTCCCAGTCGCTGGCTCAGCACTTCCAGGGGCGGGGCTGGTGCTGCATGTGGTACTGGGGATCGAACCCCTTTGTCTCTGTTCACCTAAGCAGACACTTAGTCCACTGAGCTATCTCACTGGCCCTAAACAAAGATGATAGCTCACTGTCATGACATTATAAGAAACATGGTTCTGTGCATTCACTATGTGTAACTTAGTACACACTATGACAGCAATGATAGAAAGTGGACAGCTGTAAATCATAGCAGTTATGAATGAAAGGCTCAGAAATATGACACAGGTGACAGAGCTACTGTCTGCTTGAGCTAAGGTATCAGAAATACCTGAAAGCAGTGCAGAACAGTGCCTACTGTATTCTAAGGGTCTCTTGGTGACCTTAGCTGTCCAAACCAAGTACTCGTGTTTTCCAAACACCTTACACTGCTCACAAGCAAGTCTTCCACTTGAAGTGCAGATATGTCCACCTTAAAAACATTAATTTCTGTCAACATTTTATGACTGCTTTTACATTCAGTTGTTGGCATAGCCTTACAGCCTAGATAAATGAGCTCACTGTTTTGCATGACTTTGAAAAAGGCATGTTTTGAAATTGCTTAGAGCATGCATGTAAGAAATGCTAAGGTCTGAACGTTAGAATGCAATAGAAGATAATCAGTGTGCAATTTATGCTTTGTTCTGTTTTCATAAGGAATTGTTTGAATTTAGAAGTTGAATTAAAACAAACACCAAAGAGAAGTTACTAGATGCATGCATGCATGTATGCATAGTATGTATGTATTAAGCTTGTGTGTATGTATGTTATAGCAGACATCAGTGGAATAGTTAGGCAAGTCCCTGTTTGCACTTTCACTATATTTTTTTTCCCTTGCCAGCAACTGGAATTGAATCCAAGGCCTTGCGCATGCTAGGCAGCGGTTCTACCACTGAGCTACATCCTCAGCCTTTTCTCCCTGTCTTCCTTCCTTTCTTATTTGGGATTGCATTAATCAAAAATGTCAGCTTGTTAAGCACTTTTAGCACAACGACATTCTATCTTCTGCTGTTCCTGCATTCTTTTCTTTAAAACCAATCAATTTTGTTTAACTGCAATTTTAGGAGATGTTTTATTTCATCTCTATTGAAATATATTGCTGCAACACTTTCAATTAACTTGAATTTTAAAGGTGTGCTACAGTGGAACCTTTATACTTATCATTCAGATGTTGGCAAGGCTGTGCGGTCTGCGCTAGGAGCTACTATTCCACCCTTTATATTCTGAATTTGAGATGTACTGTTCTGATCAGCGCTTTGAACAGTCATTGTACTTACTATGCCTTCTGGTAATATTATATCATGAAAAATCCATGTTTAAGAATCAAGAGCTCCATATGTCCTGAGGTCATAACTGATTGAGAACATGAAGTACAAAAGATCGTACTTAGGCCTGAAGAGCATACAAGTTGCACTGATTTTAAAGTTTGTGAACCAATTACCCATAGTAAATTCCGGTGTGACCTAGAAGGCTAGTGCGCCTACCTATTTTATCCATTGCTGCTTTAATTGTCATAGAGCAATTTGCTTCACAAGCATCTAGTATGGTTCATTTCTAACAAATTAACTTCAGATTTCTCAATTACAGACATATTCAGAAGCTCCAGTGTCACAATCGACTAGGGCAAAGTACTTATATAGAGTCATATTCATCAGGTTCTCAACTCCCTCTGCTGTTTGCAGTTTCTATTCTTTACTTTCATGAAAGCTGTACTCCAGTTCTATCACTTTCAAGGGCCTTTGCTTATTTTGTTCATTCCTGCCCCTTCATTGCAACTCATTGTTATCTCCTGCGAGCCTTTGTCTTTTCAATTGTAAATAAGTAATTCTGCCTTTTCATAGTGCAACCTTTTATTTTCCCAATTCATTAGTGTTTACATTTAAGATACTTTTTTCTGTGTGGCTTTGTAATACGTAAAGCTTCTAAAATCTAATGATTGTATCTTATGTGCATGAAAATGTACACATATTTTATTTCTTTAATATATGTCTTCACTGGGAATGGCCTTGTGTGACTCTGATTTGACTGTCATCCTTCTTAGTTCTTAGGAGAACGCTTCACTTATAGAAGATGTTCACTAAACAATAGATGGATACATTCTATACTAAAAATGCAAAATGTATGCTTTTTTGTGGCATTGAATAAAATGTCTAAATAACATCCACTCAAAAATTACTCATGTGGTTGCTGCAATACATGAAATGTGATTATTATTGTGTCACTAGAATACACTACATGCTGAGCAACACAGTTAATGAGGCATGTGAACATGCACCTCGTATCACAAATCGCATGAGCCGTGTTGGTGCGCGCACCCCTCTCTGATGCTCAAGATTCACCGCATTACGAAAGTTCCGTGGTGGTGAGCTGGATGTGTACCACGCAGGCGTGATCGCTGTGCAGGCAGTCAGGAGTCTGCAGGACGATGTTGAGGCAGGTTGTTTAAAAGGGAGACAGGAACGTAGGGAAACTGTGTAAGACATTGTGTGCCGTGTTAAGGAGGTTCAACTTGAATTTGGAGGAAGTGGGAGTCAGACGATAGAGGTCGTTAAAGGTGAGAAGTGCCCCACCTGAATAGTTATGAGAATATCCCTCACAAGGGGAGAGAGCAACATAGAAGGAGCCCACAAACGACCTGAGAGCGATTTGGGTAGGCAGTGTAGAGAGACAGATTTCATTTTAGACTACTGAAAGGCACTAATGAACGATTCTCTGCAGGATAAGTAGTCGAAGATGTGGTGTTTAACCATTTCTAGGAACCAGGGCAGTAGTTTGCACTCTAGGCTTACTTTCTTAGTGGAAGGACAGGTACAATTAATAACACAATCCCACTTTAAAGCACAGTTTCAAAGGTCCATGCATCCATCCTGCAAACGGATTGGTTAAACTTGAACTCTTTTTGTGTGATTGTGTAGCTAGTCCATGTGATATTTTGTGGTTTTCTTTTTTTTGGCCGAACCGGGGATTGAACTCAGATTCTTGCGTTTGCCAGTCAAGTACTTATCCTACTGAGCCATCTCCCCGGCCCCTGACATTTTGGATAGATATAAAATATAATTTCGATGTAAAAACTCCCGTGCTCTCTTAATGTTATGCTATAATCTCAGTGAAGGCAGGCCTCGTGGGCTATCTGCAGACCGAAGCTGAAGCACCTTCATTCATAAAGACCTTGAAGTTTCATTCCTATTTCTGCTATTGTTTGAATTTACTGTTCAATCTCTATGCTAAGTTCTTTTTTAAGGAATAAGCTGATTTTGAATTTCATGTTGTGCCCAAAGCTCTTTATCTATGTTTTTAAAATTTGGCATCTTATTAAATTCTTTGCAAATAATCTGTCTTTTGTGCTTCATGATAAAAAAAAAAAGAATTTATAGCATGAATAGTGCAGGTGTCATTTTCACGATCCTGTAGGTTACAGAAATTACTGTTTTCTTTTGAAAAAATCATAAAGTCTCATTTGTAAGAGAGATCTTGCACTTCTAGAACACTGAAATTTTTAAGGATCTTCAACACTGAAAGCATAGATTGTGGAGTTACTTGTTCCTGCCAACTTTTTTTTTTCACCCTTAATTTTAGTTAAAAGGTGTTCTAACAGGTGAAATGATTTTTCCCTGGATGTCTTCTGTTTGGTATTTGACTTGAAAACAACTGGAAATTCACATTCAATCTCTTAAAGCTGGAAGGACCTATGTCATCCTAGAATTATCTAGTGCTTTAAAAACTGAGAAACTCTGGTCTGTGGGTGAAGATTAATGTGTGCTACTTATATTGTTGAAATTTCCAAAAAACTATGTCCTATAATGTTGTTTTGTATTGTTGAAGACACTGTTAATATTCCATAAAATGCAGAGGTTGCATTTTATACCTGTGCAAAATACGAAACTGGTAGCTCTGTAAATGAACATACATAATTATGGGGAGCTTGTGGGTTAGCTCAGTTGTTTCAGGGCCTGCTGCGGCAAACCCAGTCAGGCGGAGGGGACCACGGTTCAATCCCCAGCTCCCCATACCTTACCAGACCCACCCGTATGTCAGCCTGAACCAGCTCCCCACCAAAAAATAAAATTTCCTTTTCAACATACATACTGATAATGTATTGTTTGCAAAATACTTGTTTTATGCAAAGTTTATGCAGTATATTTTGTTAGGCACTTTTTCTGACTGTACATTTATTTAGAATTTTTATTATTTTGGTGGAGTTCTATAGGAATAGCATCATTTCCTAAGCTTTGCTTTTTTTGTCATAATTTTATTGATGAACAAATAGCAATGAGACAGTTTCAAATCAAATCGGTAGGACAGTTT
>NDGN011411159.1:0-15272 GCA_002564285.1 Tympanoctomys barrerae
AGTCTACACACTGCACCCCAAAGCCCCAAGGGAAAGAGAGGTTAGAGAGCTCTGCAGACACTGGGTCAGTGATGGGTATCTCTGAAGTTTCCTAGTTTGATCTTAAAATTTATGTGAATTGAAGATTCTACCTCATATTAATATAATGCATTGAGTCTAAGCTACATTTATTGTAATAGATCATCTTTTTAATTGTCACTAGGGTAAAAGAAACAATACATATTAAACTGCTGTAGAGCAGTGATTATAAAACACGGTCTATTTTCTGAGGCAGTGAAACATAAATGTCTGGGAAATCAATGAGTTTTCTGTTGGCGATTGTCTATATTGAACATAAAAACATCAACTTCATCTTCTCATTCCAATCTTTGAACAAATGTATTTCAAAATTTTGAGTCATGCCTTTTCCTTTGATCTTTCATGCCCTCTGGGACTTCATCATCAATTTCTGAAAGAATTTATGCTCCTCTGTAGGAAATAATATTTCAACTTAAATACAATTTTAAGTAATTTACAAATAGATAATTTTCCTGAACTGAGTATCATCATTTTGGGTGATGGGTGCCTAAAGGATAGACAAGAGACTCTTCTTCAGTTAAAGCTCTGCAAACCCAAGGTAACTGCGGCACGTGTTTAAAGAAAATTCTGCATGCACATTTACACAGCAACATTTTTCTTAATAGCTAAAAATGTCAAAACAAACCAAATGTCTATCAACTGATGAATGGATAAATAAATTGCTGTGTTCATGCAATAAAGTAGTATTTAACCATAAGAAGCAAGGGGATAATGATGGATGCCCCAACACGGAAGAATCTTGGAAACACGATGAGTGGAAGATGTCAGTCATGAAAGATCACCGATTGCTCCCTATACTTCCCTCCTTCCCTCCCCCTCCTCTTTGTCCTCTTCTCCTTTGAGCTCAATTACTTATTTCCCTGCTCTTATGAGCTATCTTTTATTTATATTCAGTTTTACTCTGGTTTCTCATAGAAGAGAAATCACTTATATTTAAGCGTGTTTGATTTATTTCACTCACAGTTATGGTCTCCAGGAGCCTCCACTTTCCTACAGATGCCTCACGCTTATCTTTTTTTTGTGCCATAGTAGTACTTCATTGTGTGCAAATACCACATTTCATTTTTTTCCACTTGTTTCTCACGGGCGTACTTCCAAGGCATAGCTATTGTGAATGATGCTGCTATAATATTGGATATGCATGTACCAGTGCAATTTGATATCTTTAACTCTCTTGTGAAGAAACCTAGAAAGGGAATAGCTAAATCAAATGGAGTTTTTAGTTTCTATTTTTGAAAGAATCCTCATAATGATTTCTGTAGTTGTACTAGTTCTCACCCAATCATTGGTGCAGGAAGCATAAGGGATGAAAAACAGGACTTGGGATGTGTTATGTAAGCGTAGCAACTCCACAAAAGGAAGGCCCCGCGCACGTGTGCTGATGAACACTAGTCAACACGAAAGCCCTTACATTTTATGATTACAGTTATATGAAGTGCACAGAACAGGCAAATCCACAGAGATTAAAATGTTAGTGATTGCTGAGGGCCAAAAGAAGCAGCGAATTAATAGACATTGTCTTTGGAGTGATGAAAATTTCCAAAACTAGATAGTGGTGATAATGCAACATTCCTGCCACTGTCTTAAACACCACTGAGCTGTGTGTTTCATAATGGTTAAGTATTTATGGATTTGATATCATGCCAATTTTATTTTAATTTCAAAATGAGTAAAATATCTACCCAAAACTCCCATTTCTGTGTTTTTGTTGTTGTTTGTATCCTTTTCCAGTTATGAGCAAAAGAATCGGGCTAAGGTGATAACTCGGTGGTCTAAGGGCCTGCCTGGCAAGCACAGGGACCTGAGTTTGATCTCTGGTACCACATGCAGTGTCTTGGGAGGTGACATGCTGTGTGAGCTGAAAAGTGACCACTGCGGTGGTACCCAGGACCCCGGGCATCTGGGAAGTCAGTGTGAAGCCACTGCCATAAGCTACCTGATCTGAACGGGCTCTGGCTCTATCCTTCTCCTTAGTGTCCGGCAGCCCCAACTTTCTCCGAGAGCAGGTTCCCTGAATGGTGAGGTCAGTGTGCTGCTCCGACACACATCCCATCCAAAGCTGCTCCTGCACTGGCACCACCTCAAACTCTCTGGAACCAAGATTCTACCACTCAGCTCCACTATGCAAGCCCGCTTGAGGATCAGAGCAGCACTGTGTGCTGCTGGAGAGATTTTTTTGTTCAACCTCAGATCCCATGTGGAGCGAGGTATATTCAACCCACAAACACACAGGTGTGTGGATTGCTCAGCCAGGGGTTAGAAACGCTGCGGTCAGAGAGGTGTGGTTCTGCTGCCTCAAGCCTAGAATCTTTTAAAATCTGATCATAAGAGACTCACTCACTACTCCCTGCCACCCACCTCTGTATCCCTGGGTTCATGGCTGACACAGTGCCTCTGGCTCTGAGCCAACTGGACTGTTTCTCACTTTTACCATTGGCAGCCTTCTCTGTGGTCTGCTCCGTGGTCATCTAGGAAGTGGCTGGCAGAAATAGGGAAAAGGGCCACCCACTGCCTGCCAAGAAGGAGCCCATGAACCTGTTTCTTCTGTCCTTATGTGATTTGCTCTGCTTAAACCCCCCCTTTCTTCTTTAATTAATTCACTCATGTCTCCAGGTCTAACTCAGATTCAGATAATGGAGGTCTCTGCATATGTGGAACGAGTCATTCTTACCTCTTACACTGTACACACGATAACTCCAGACCACACAAATAAAAATAAACAATACCCAGGAAGTCTCAATGCACTAGAAGGGAAATCTGCAAAGCTACTGTTGAAGGGAAGCCTTGAGCTGGAACTATATATAGAACTGAAGGAGATTATCAGAGTATGGGTATGAGTCATCTCACCTGAGTGAACTTGAGTCCTGGAAAAAGTGACAGCTTCCAAAAAAAAAAAACCAAAAGAATCCCATCAATGAAATGGGGACACTTCCGTAACCCACACACACAGCAGGATTATAAGTGGAACCCTTTGAAAAATGAGCATCTTTGGCCTAGGCCAAATATACCCATGGAATTTAACTTTACATAAGATTTGGAGAATTAAGACTTCAAAATGAAACATTAATATTAAGAATAAGCCACACATTTGTGAAATCTATAGGGATGCTTCTATATTACAGAACATAGAATATAATAATAAACTATTACCCCAGTGACTTCCTAGCAAAAATTACACACCATAGAGTGAAACAAATCAAAATGAAGAGGAGTTTCAGTATGTGAAACAAATTGAATTCCTGTTGTATGAAATTGATAATTGTATTATCTACAAGAGTTGTAAAATTAACTATGTTTAAAATTGTGAAGAGATTAATAAAATTAAGACAATAAGGTAAAAACAAAGAAATATATAAAAAGATTTTTAAAAACACAAGTAAACAGAAATTCTAGAAATTAATTTAGTTTTGGAAATCATTAGTGAACAATGCAGCTGAGTAAAAATAATTAGTGAACTAGAATATAGTTACCTGGATACAGGGAGATGAAGATAAAATTCTCTACATGTACAAGGTAAAATAAGGATAGGAAGCGTATGTTTCCTAGGAAGAAAGCAAAATGGGAAGTGTGATAGTCAGAGGAAATTAAAATGACATTTTTCCATTTAAAAAAAATATCTGAAAATAACATTGAGCCCTGGATAAGTAAATAAAATACAAACTAATACCCAAATGAATCCTAGCCAATGTGGTAGAATATCAGAGAAAAATGCATTAGAACTGCAGAAAGATCAGCCACAAAGTGATAGTTGTCAACTAGACAATCCTAAATTAACATTCTTCTACCCAGGTTAATCCATCATCTGGGTGCAAGATTAAAACAAGTAGCTCTTTCAGATAAAAAAAAAATATTGGTTGGCTACTTGCTGATCTCCCCAAAAGGGCTTCCAAAGGATAACCTGGGGTGAAAAAGGAAATGAACGTAAGTAGGAAGTGTGAGATGTGGAAGCATTCTTGAGAAAATAACATTAAACTAAATACAGCTGGCACTAAGTAAGTATAAATGTCAAATACAGACATACACAAATGAACATAGGCTAAAGGAAAGGTTAGAAAGACACAGAAATAAAACACTAGCCAGGGCCAGTGAAATAGCAGACTAAGCACCTGCTTAGGCTAATGCAGTGACCAAGAACTCCATCCCCTTCTCCACATGCTGAGCTGGCCACCAAGACCGAGTGTGGTGGTACGTGCCTGTAATCCCAACCCTGGGGATTCTGAAAACAGGAGGATCACTATGAGTGTGAGCTGTGTAGTAAGACTCTGTACCAAATACATTTAAAACGAACAAACAACTAGCCAATTACATCAAAGACAGAGAAAGTAATTTTATAGTTAAAAAGTCCTGTGTACCTCATAGTATTCATGTACAAAACAGAAATGTTGATTAATTTGAAGGTTATTAAGTGTAGCATACATGTTAAAATTGGATAGCATTTTCTAATTTACCCCTGAGCAATGCATAATATCCAATATAAAAAGAAAGTACTATAAATCTAGTAGAAGACAGTACAAAAAAGCAAAATAAAATCAAGGTAAGCCAGAACAATAGAATCCTACTTAGCAATGGAAATGAATGTCTGTATTTGAAGGTATTATTATGCTTAGACCACAAAACCATACTATTCAGATTGAAAGAGCGTTCAAATGCTCACGTATGATATTAACATAAGCACTTTTTGAACACTTACTAGGTAGGTGTGATTTGTGGATTTGTATAAATATAGAGCTATGATTGTGTATTCCTAACATCCTACCAAGATAAGAGTTGCTTCTAAAGACATAAGGAAGAGTTTAGACTTGAAAAGAACCACAAAGCTTGCTACTATATTGACAACCTTTAATTTTGTGTAGGTTCAGAAGCCTTTATGAAAGAATATTGGCATTAGTTAAGTACAGTTAAAGTCTGTTGACTGTTTGATTGTATTATCATTCACTATAATTTCCTATAAATTTGAAGACTTCCAACCTTCGAAAGAAGATTCAATTCAAGATGTCATCCTCCCAGAGACATTCCCTAGATCCTTGGTCTCCAACTGCATGTGACACCTCTCCCTGTGCACTGACAGCGCCATTCCCTCACCCCATAAAAGCACCCATAATATGGGGGATTAGATAGGATTCTCTAGAAGCAGAGCGTGAGGCCATAGTTTGTATCTACTTGCATGTGGTTTACAGAAACAAACTACCTCCATAAAAATCTATAATGGATGGAGTACAACAGCATGAGAAAAGAGACGGGCAGGCATAGATTTAGGTGTAGTCTAGCATTGGCAGGAACCATAGAAAGTGGTCATTGGAACTAAACCCAAAGAACAGGGTTGTTTTCCCTGAGGATAAGATGATTGTCTTTGGTACCTCAGTGTCAATGTCACCCCTAGAGAATGTGGGTGGCTTTAAGCAGCCAACTGCAGTTCTCCCAAGAAGAGGATGTTGGTAGCTTCACACTCAAAATCATCAATACAAACGGCAGCAAACAGCTTCTCTCACCTCACATCTTCTTTTTGCATGCACGTATCCCCTTGTTCTTCCAGACTATGAGCTCCTGAACTCAGCAGTTAGGTTGGAGAAATCAAGCCTGACCACATGCTATTTAGCTTTCTGAACTCCCCAGCTTTGCCAAATCCTACCATGTTCTTTAACCTATAATTTTTAACTCACATGTAATGATCTGAAATAATCTGGGATAAAATGACTTGGTAATGTTGAAGACAATGTAAAAAGTCTGTTCCTGTTCCTGCATTTCTGTACTCATTGATAGAGCATTGAGCTGCTGACATCCTGATAGAGGTCCAGACTGCCACTAAGCAACAGCATTTACTGCACACCTGCTACGCTCTTAGCAGTGTCAAAAGCTTTCTCAAGTTGCAGCATTAGCACTACGAAGGTGAGCTAGAGAATGGTGATTTGCATCAGATTGTGTACTACTTCGGAAGGTTCCTTATTATATTTTAATGTTCTTTCAGATATAGAGGTCACAAGAAATTTAAGCAGAGTAGCAATATGATCTGATTTGTGCTCTTAAAAAAATTAGTCTACTAAAGTAGAGAGTGAGTTGGAAGAAGAAAACAGTAACACGATGAGAAGGAAGAAATGCTCTTTTCCTGATGTCGAGTGATGGCAGATTTAGTTATCAGGACAGATTGTACATGTTGAGGGTTGGAGGGAGAAAGCTGGGAGGTGAACTGGATATGAGGAGTAAAGGAGATGAAGACATACGATTGCAGATTTCCAAATGAGTGTATAAAAGGACTATTAAATATTAAATATGATGAGGAGAATGGAGTAGAAATTAATTTTGGCCAAGAAAACTCAGGAAGGTCCTTTGGGAGAGATAGTATCTGGGCAGACTTATAAGAGAAGACATTTACAAAATGAAATGGGAAGAAGAGAGGTGTTCAAGGCAAAGAACAAGCTGAAGAAATGGTGCTGGTGATGCAGAACGAGGTGGTTCACAGGAGGACAGAGGGGACAGTGCCCCGGGGATGTACTCACTCCCCAGGGTGTTAGGCTGAAAAGTAAAGGAGCCATGGGGAATCAAAGAGTTTGATATCAGTCCTGTGGAAAGGACAATTGTTGGTGGTTTTCAGGCTGTGGAATAATGTGTTCAGACCTGTTTTGTTTTGTTTTAGAAAAATCTTCAGAACTTTGAGAGCTCTGTAAGGGAGAAAAAATAGTTGCTGTTGGAGAAAGAGACATTTTGGGAAAATTGAAATATATGCAGTCTTTTTTTAGCATCTCTAACAGATCAGTTTAAGAATATGAGCATGCATTACATATAATTTAAGTTGGTTTTTAAAGGATGATATTTGTTATATATAGAACTGAGAAGGCCCTGGTAACCAGAATAGATTTGATTTGCATGTTAGGGTAGAGATGGCATGTAGTGGTGACTCTCTGGTAAACAATATTGTCTTGGCAGATCTTATCAGCCCCACCATGGATTTTGACATCTCTTCTATAATTAAAAAAAAAAGCACTGCTGGTTTTGTTTTTGTTGTTGGATGGCCTGCTCTCTTGCCCACCAGAGTGTATTTGGAATGAAAAGTAAAGACTCTGTGGGAAAACATGTACTATTTATGGTGCACATTATCATCTCTTCTGTTTTGTTCTTTATACACATTTTAAATTTAAAAGTGCCCTTAACCAGGATTTGCATCAATTGGTTCTGTAAGGAGCTAGGTTTTCTTTAGGCTTTAGTCACAGTCTACAACTGTGGTTGTATTGCAGAAGGACTTGTGGACAATAGACAAGTTAATGATGAAGGCTGTGTTCTAATGAAGCTTTATTTAAAAAGGCAGGGGATGCACCAGGGTCTTGACTCTTCTCTAAGACCACCAAATCTTATAGCACAGGCGCTATGGTTACTCTTTTAAAAAGTCTATCTCTGCTTTTGGGTACTATATGCAGTCTCTGAAGCATCATTGTATTTCTCTCCTACAGTGTGGATCAGTTACAGTTATTTCCATGCAGTGCAGTTATCACATAATGAAAGTGAACTACAGGTATTGCAGCCTGTTTTTTTTTTTTTAAAGAAAACTATAAATAGTTGTTGCTCAATTCTTAGTGTTTGTTTTGAACTTACTGCATAACTAATTAATTGTTTCCTCCAGTAAAATTTTCACCCATTCTAACAAAGAAGGAAAAGAGAATGCTGGAAGCAGAGGAGGAACAGGAGGAGACTAAGAAGGGTGATATGAGAAAGAAAGGGTGGGCGAAGCACTATTTCTTGTGACTTTTTGCTTGTTTTGTTGATGTTATAACTCATTGTATATGCTTTGTGCCAAAATATTGCAAATGTTATTTCCCTTATCAAATCTATAAAGCTATGGTTATCACTTAAATATTGAACAATGAATCTTGTTTTCTTTTGGGGTTTTGAGACAGGTTCTTGCTATGTAGTAATGGGTGAACTAAAACATTAGTGCTGGGATTAAGGTGCACAGGAACATACTCACAAACTAATCTTTTCAATTGATTCCTTAAAGACCAAGACATGGACAAACCTTGGAACGCAAATAGTGCATCTGAAAGACAACCCAAGAAAATGGAGGACAAGTGTGGGAAAGCCTTCCAGCAAAGACAGCCAATCATGATGTGTGACTGAAGAGGCAATAGACTCTCACTTCCTCTAGAGATGATCTCAGAGACTTAGAACACACAGAACAACTGTCCCACTGAGGATCAATGAAAAGGAATATTGGTCATGAAGTCTTATTTCTTGTGATTTAATTTGCTAGCAGATGTTTAATCCCTTGGAACTTTTAGCCAGCATCACATGTGATCATGAGAAAATACCATTCCTCTGGAGAAAGAAAACCTTTGGAGACAAATTAATATTCGAAGCAGAAAGATAATGGTGTCTACTAAACCTTCAGATGACCTGTGCTGCAGGGTGAGGGGACATGGGTACAGCACTAGCAATGTATGCTGCAAATACAAAGAGCAAAGTCTCTAACTTTTCCTCATGTTTATTATTTATTTTTTATTTCTGCTCATTCAACACCATTATCAGATGTGAAACCAAAGAGAAGGCTGGACCCAGGCTTTCGAAAGGCGCTTTAATGAATCATCCTTCCAATTTTCTAATACTCTTTTTCCCAGCATGTCAATACGCACCCTAACACAAAGACTTTATTTGGCATCTACTATGGAATGGTGAAGAAGGGACAAAAAGGTCAAAACATAGGGTCACTGTCCATGAAAGACATTCCCAGCCGGTTTACCTTTGTGGACTACAAAGGCAAGAATTTCCAATAAAAAATAATTGCACGATTTACTATGTATCCAACTCAATGGCATTATATTTCCTAAGTAGAGCCATTTAGTTTGTCTGGAAATGCTGAGGGAGACACCCAGGCATTAGGAGAAAAGTATTCAGAAGAATAACTAAGAGGATTTTTTTATGGTTTAAACTGTGTACTACTAAGCAGGGCTGCTGAAAGTCCATTGAGTTGCAGCTATTACTAAATGAGAAGAGGTGAGACAGGCTGGTTGAGGGGGCCACTAGGGGCTGACCTGGAAGGGCCCATTGCCTTGCTGGCTCCTCCCTTCTCTCTCTGCTTCCTGACAGCCACGACATAAGTTGCTTTCCTCCACATGGCTTCTGGCCCCACTGTTTCTGCCCAAGACCCCACAAACTGTAATGATAAGCTTAAATAAATGTCTTGTCCTTTAAGTTGCATATGTCTGATTATTTGTCTCAGTAGTGAGGAAAAGAAATGTGACGGATTTATATAATGTGGCCTGGTACCGTTTTCATTGTTGTTTTCAATACCTATTATGTTTTTAACATACGTTGTATTTCTCTGTGTTAAATCCATTTCCCAGCATTGGAGTCAGCAGCACAGGATTATTTATAGCTCAAGAATGAACATATGGGAAAGGCACAAAGCTTTGTTTTTGTTTCCTCCAGAGGGCAGATCCAGAGCTGAGTGGGGAGAAACTCTGAACTCAGGATCCAATGCAGGTAAGGAAGAACTGTACAGCGGTTTGCATGAAGACCAAGTCTATACTGCCCCGTAAAGCAGTAAATCCCGCATCAGCAGAGGTGCTAGTTTCTCATTTCTCAGACAGTGGGAGCTGTGGCCTTGGGTCCAAGCTCAAAAGAAATGACCATTGAGATAACTTTTTGGAATGTGATAGCCTGGGCTCAATCATGGCTCTGTTGCTGTATCAACTCTTAGCTTTGACTCTTAAATCTATAAAATAGGCTTAGGATAGTATGTTTTCATGGGCATGCTTTGTGTATTTCCTAACATAATGCATGTAAAGTGTCACATCATGCTATGTACAAGGCAATGTACTATTGTTATTGTTTTCTACCAGGTAAGGCTTTATATAGAAATCTTTTCTGCAAACACACATTCCACATGCTATCTTAGTATGAACCAGACACTGAATTACAAAAGGATTTCACAAGTTCTGTCCCATAAAGATTTCCCACAATACACAAGAGTCCAGGAGTGATAAGCAGGCGCAGTACAATTCCCAGGAAAATGAGCCCCAAATATTTGTCTAGGAAAAGACAAACACAAATTAAAATTGTAGGAAAAGTTCTTAAAATTTTACCCATCTGTGTACATAAGACATTAGCTTGTGCCAGGACCAAGAAAACAGAATTTGGAAAAAAGAGACTGTGAAGAGCTATTGATGGACCAACGTCAAGCTTTGCCTTAGGTACTTCCTATGTGTGTCAGTACTTAATCTGCTCACTTGCCTTATGAATTAGGTATTGCTATTATTATTATCATCATCACCACTAATAGAAAATAAATTGATGCTCAGAGAGATCAACTAGTTATCTGGAGTTGCAAGTCACACATAAGGAGGCTTTTAGGCTAATTGTTTCCTTTGCACAGAAAGACGATTGGGGAAACACCAATTTACCCTAAGACAGAAAGGACTCTGGCCTTGGTCTTTGAGCTGCATGGAGACAGCTACACATCTTAGACCTGAGTTCTGCCCCTGACTGCTTTTTGCCCCCTTTACCTCTCCATCTGTAACCTGGAATTATACAAAATCGCATTGAGATGAATAATATGAAATGGGGAATGAGAACAGAGGGGGCAGTTGTCATGGAAACACAGGAGTCTTCGTACGCTCTGATTCTGAGTAGGGACACTCTCCTGTGACACCGTTTGGCAGTGGAAGGATGACACGTAATGACCCTCTTAAAAGCAGTGGTGAAAGAGCCAAGGGGCTTAGACTAGCATGTCTGGGCCCAAATTGACTGTTGTTTTCTAGCCCTGTGATCTTGGACAAGTCATCTAACTCATCTTGACTTCAACTTCCTTTTAAGTAATGTGCCAATTTTGTAGACATTCTGTAAATGCTGAATGAGTTAATTGTTACATCAGGAAAATATTTCAGAAAATATTTCAGTTAACAATATCTGAGTCTTTGTGTAAACTTGGGTTTTTTCTTCTACTTGCTCCATTGAGATTTATCTGACAGGATAAAAGGACCAAATCTATCTACTTCCCTGACTTGGCAGCAGACTCAAGGTGGAACTAAGTGCCTCTGCCAGCTTCAGCTAGGCTTCACGTTGTGGGAACTCAAACAAACAGAATCATATTCCAAATCCCCACAGGAAGAAGCATGTGTGGGGGTCGCTCTAGCTCTGCCAGCTACTGGCTTTCTTTTCTGGACATTGAAAAATTATATTCATTGGGAAAACAAACCCCTTTGTTGTCCAACATAAAAGCAGAGAGTAGAAGGAGATATCCATTTCTTTGCCTTTATTGTTGATACTTGTCCAAGCCTGATTTTGAGAAACCGCTACTAGTGCAAGAGAACTGGCAACTGAAGAGTGGTGATACCCAGGGCCTTCCAGAATATTCCTGCTTGAGACCTGTAAGCAGAAACCCCTGCAGAAGGCGCATCTGGATTCTGCCAAGAGAAAAGGTAGAATTTCTCTTTGCTGCTTAATTGTTCTAAACTCAACACTGGTTCAGCTACCTCATGCTTCTACTCAACCATCTTGTTCCATCTTTTCCTTCCTAACAAACAGATCAAGATGGATTTGTAAAATCTGCAAGCTTCCAACTGACAAATTCTGGAGAAAAAAAAATCTCACATTGTGTGGGATAACTCTTCTCCTCTTTTATAAATGTGCCCTCTTGGAAACCTGACTATGTTCTTGCAGCTTCGGCTTCCTCCCCTCTGAAATAAGAGAAACACTACCTATCTCAACATTCATTAAGAAACTAGGGAGCTCCTGCTAACTTACCAATCAGTGAATATATGTTAGACACCATTCTGAAGACTGGAGAGAAATAAAGGTACCCTGAAAGAGCCAATGTTTTTGTAAAGAAGTTAAATAACCAACATGTAAGCACATAAAATAGTTTCATCTACCGGTAGAAGACAATGCAGAGCCCTCAGATGCAAAATAACAAAAGCAGAACTCCAGACTGTGTTGCAGAAGACATTTGATGAGCTGGCATTTAAGTTGAGTCACGAATATTGGGAATGTGTTGGCTCATCAAATATCCTAGAGAAAGCTATTCTTAGGAGAAGATGTAAGTGGTAAAACCAGAACAAGTAACACAATTCAGAATGTGAGAGAGTTGTGCTTAGTGCCTAATGAACAAAAAAATTGTTAGAAAGGGATAGGAGCCTTGAAAATGTTAGCTAAAGGGTGTGATTGCCTGGCTTTCTCAGCTCCAACATGAAAGTCTCATCAAAGAGAATTATTGCTTTCACTTGGGCATGTTGTGCTGCTCTGTACCTGCCAACTCCTGCCAGGGGATCAGGTTGATTTCAGAACATGAAGCTCATTTGAGAATAGGATTCCAGAAGTGAAGAGGAAAAATGTAATTCCCAGAACAAATGGAGAATGTTCTTTCCCAAAATTGAGGGAGGATAACAAGAACTTAAAATAAGAGTCACTCAGCGAGCCAGCTTCTGTGGATCCAAAGAAACATGGCCCTCATGTCCTACTGGCTTCTGAGGTAGGTTGGGTAGAAGTAGCTTCTGAAGTGGCTTCCAACTTAGCATGGAAGAACCATGATAAAGAAAATCAAGAATGTTGTCCAAAATTATAGAGGACATTAGGGCCTCAGTAAGCTCTGGAAGCAGGTTTTGGATATAAATTTAAAAACTCCACTTATCTGATTCCCGTTCATTTATCCATTTATGTTTATTGCATGTTTACTACGTTATTTTACTCTAAAAAGATTTGTATTTAACAATTTTTTAAAAGCGCTCAACTATTATATATTGGAAATTATAAAACTGTATCTGATTTAAAAATAAACTCCTGAAGTACAGAATTTATTAAATTGTCTTTGACACTGAACTCACTGTCTACCATGTGAAATGCTAATCCACATTCCTTTTAGATATCCTTTATTCATTATTCCATGTCAAATGCCTAAATGAAGGTATAACAGAATGCACAAGAGCTAGCATTGAAAGTACAATTTAACCCCAACCTCTCCTGTGTGATTTTAGGCAAATAATCTGTTACAAGTGTGTTGGCTTCCCATTTTATTATCTATAAAGTGAAAAAATCATTGGCTAAATGAGGCCAAAATTTCTTTCTGCTCTAATAGTCAGTAATTATATTTGGATTCCCCAATGACATGAAAGTTATAAACAGGAAGAAGTGCAGTTCCTTAGTTCAAACAATTGTCATCTCACTAGCAAAAGAAGGAAATTTGCACATGCACAAGTGCACACGTGCCACCCACCCCACACACATTACTAAGGATCATAAATGTGTGATGCTCTCGTCCTATTTACATACAATTTTTCTCATCTCGAGGTGAGACTAAAGGAAATGTTGTGTGACTATTCTATGAGGTGCACAACCACACAGGAAAGTTAAAACAGCTGCTGCAAGGTCACTACATTTAGTTACAATCGTTGGTACCGCACGTGTTCGTGGAAATTTGGAAACTCAACAACTTTACTCTTTCTTTAGACTAAAACTTTTGCTGTTCGAGAAAAGGCAATATCAATACAATACAAATCTATTATTGGTAATACTGTTCAGTGTTTAAAAGACTTTCACTTGGACATACTGCACCTAATCTGTATAGCCTTCTGAGTATGTTTAGGTTGACCCATATGTATGTCTATATTAAAAACTATAGTTCAGCAAAATTAAGCCACCTACCTTAGGGTAGACAGTGACAGAGATGCTTCTCTCTCACTCTGTAGCTTGCTGCATGCTTTGTTCTGCTTTTGTGGGTCTAGTAGAAATACTGCATTTCTAGGTTTAAGATAGGGATGATTCTCTTTCTAAACTTGAATTCTAATATCTCAAGCATCTACTACCTCTTATCTTAATGATATGAATATTTTCATTTCACATTCTGTTTTGGCCATTAAGATATCAGAGATGGGAAGGAAATAAAGAATATGAAAAGACAGCTCATCCTAGTCTATGTATGTCAGCTCTTTCACTTGGCATTTCCTGCTTGCAGACAGTGAGGCAGAAGATTAGGGTGTGGTAAACTGGCTGAGCAAATAGGTGACCTGCCAAGAACAGAGATGCAGGGAATGCACAGGAGAGCAGCTCCCAAAGCACTGCCCCTGGGACCACTCAGAGATAGTATCCTCAGGTTTCTTGTAAGAAAAAAAGCAGGTTTTTGACAATTGGCCTAGATCTAATCTTAACTTGAACAGTGGGAGAGATAGAAACTGGCTGCCCCAAGCTCATGGTGTTCTCCCTTTCAGAATGCGCTGCTTCTGCCCCATAACATGTGCTTCTTTTCTTACTTTAAGTTGGCCAGCTTACTCCACAGGGTTTGTTGCTTTCCCGAGCTTGAAGGAATGTAAAGTCACTACATTTTGTGACTAGTGTTCAGTGAAAGTGTTCATACAAATTCTTCAATTTCAGTGTCATTAGACAAAGAGAGAAAACATTGCCTAGATATCAAATACCAAAAGTGCCACCATCACTTTGCTTAATGGAATTATCTGTTATCACTGTGTTTTTGAATCTGGGCTGGATTCAAGAGATGGTGAGCTTAGATGTGCAGACAACACACAGCAAAGGAAAGTAACAGGAAGAAGAGAACACAAGCAAAAAACAAGCGAGGCTTGCACAGATGAACTTCCAGGTGAGTCCAATCTTTTCCCCAGAAGCTTTCATGGCCTGTGTCGGTAAACACACATTGTTAGTTGTCAAGGCTGCATGCTCCCCGTCTTGTTGAGTGCTTTTTGGAAATGGCTATTGCATTCCAACAATGGGGAGCAGGTTAGTGGTGCATCAGCCCTTGTACACAAGTGTCTGCAAGCAGTGTAACAGCAGCTGGAAGCAGCACTTGGCAAGTGCACTCCACCCAGGACAAGAGCCTAAATCCTAGACATGAAAAAAACTACAATACTTAGTAGCAGTGTTTGAATTTTGCTGCTGTTGACTTTTGCAAGGAGAGAGTTCCATCCAGCTTTAGTATTTTATAAAATAGCACACAAAGACTTAGGGATGAGTTGAGTTTGAATAGGTGATCAGTGATCTTGGGCAAGTCACTGTACTTTGCTGGGTCAAATGGAATTTTCAGTTTTATTTTTTTGAGGACTCTCTATCTTGATTTCCATAGTGCCTGTACCAGTTAATACTCTCACAATAAAGAGTGTTCCTTTCACCTCCCTGAAGCCTTTCTAAAGTGGGTGATTAGTTGATTTTTTGGTGGCCATTCTTCCTAGAGTGAGATAGAATCTCCTTGTTACTTTAATTATATA
>NDGN011411160.1:0-10533 GCA_002564285.1 Tympanoctomys barrerae
AACTCAGGCCCTTGCGCTTGCAAGAGAAGCACTTATTCTACTGAGCCATCTCCCCGGCCCCCATGAGCCATCTCCCCGGCCCCCTGTAGTGCTTCTTAAATTGTTTGTGATAAAGACCAGTTTATCTTCTCAATTAGGGTAGAAAAATAATTTTATAGAACACCTACATATAACTAATCAGAAAAATGAAACAAAAGGATATATAAAATACAGCTCTTAGCTTTGTTTTTTGTGTTTTTTTCTTCTTGAAATAAGACCTCAAATGTTCTGCAGGCTGACCTTGAGCTCACTGCTACTGTGTAGCCCAGGCTAGCCTCAAACTCACACAGTCTTCCTGCCTTAGTCCCTCAAGTGCTGGGATTACAGGTGTGGGCCATCAGGCCTGACTCTTAATTTTTGATATTAAATTCAAAGGACATAAAATTGCTCTTGTCAAGTTGCTGTTTTCCCCTTGCCTGGTCAGAATTTGACCATACTTAGAGTAGCACTGCTTTGCTGTTGTCAGTCCTGATCAAAAGCTCATGCGCGTCTTGAATTTGGATATTGGTCTGACTAAAATGAGAACTTAGTGAGTCACAGAAGATGCTCACATCTAGAAGTGAGGCCAGCCCAGAAACGTAGCTACTCTTCATTCTGCAAGGCAAATGGGTTTGAGTAGGACGGAGGAACGCGTCATAGAATGGAAATGGCGCCCTTGCAAATAGTTTTCATATTTAAGGTTGATTGTAGTGAGAGAAGTGAGACTTTCAAGAAGTAAGTCTCCTTCAACTGAGAATTCTGACAAAAAATAATAAATACCTGGTCAAGTCTAAGGCTGTTTAGCAGTGTCAGAAATATTTATCAGCCTTATTTGGTGCTAACCTTAAGCCTGTCACGTGTGGTAGCTTATTGCTGGTGTTCAATGTGTAGTCATAATGAATGGCCTAAATTTTGCTGTTGGTATCATCATACCTTCATATTCAATGCAAATGTCTTATTGAAATTATTTTTTGTTCTTTGATTTGTAGATTTGGAGATCTCAGAGCCTCACGCATGCTAGGCTAATGCTCTATTGCTTAGTTACATCTTCAGCCTAAAATTATTTTAATGTTTTTTCTTTCTTGTTTTTTAGAGACAGGGTCCTGTTCTGTGACCCAGGCTGGTGTTGAACTCAGGGTGATACTCTTGCCTCAGCCTCTAGAGTGCTGGGGATTACAGGCGTACGCCAACATGGCTGGCAATTAAAAAAAAAACTCTTAATAGAATTTAAAAAAAAATACAGGATCTTGTTACATAGCTCAGACTTGTAGTGATCCTCCTGTCTCAGCCTCCCCAGTGCTGGGATTACAGGGGAGGGTTCTGGGGCTGGCACAGCATGTGGTATCAGGGATCCAACTCAGGACCTTGCATTTGCCAGGCAGGCACTTAGGCAGCTGAGCTGTTTCTCCAGCCCTAGAAATGAATTTTAAAACACAAATCTAGTATTTTTGTTCCTTATAGCAGCTGGGCATCTTATCACTTGCCCCTACACAACATCCCATACAAGAAAGCGGCCCTTGAGTATAGCTCTGTACCAAGCCTGAGAGTTAAGTTTCCATCTTTTTGTTGGGCAGCATTGCTGTTCTAGGGAAGGGGAGGAAGAGCCCACAAGGGGTTTCAGCAGCCTTGTGACAACAGGCAAAGGATAGTAACATCAACTTACATCTATGCCTCAGCTTAGGCTTTCCTCTTTCTTTGTTTTGGGCGGCATTTGGGGTTGTGTTGGATAAAATTAATCTAGAAAACTTTTTTTCCCAGATGAACAAGGAGACCATCTAGCAACAGTAAAAAACTGTGGTGTCTCCTGCCTGTCGAGGAAATGGGTGGCTGTGTGGGGTGTGCTTTGCGGGCGCCTCCCTTCTCCCCTGAATACATTCGTGCTGATGCAAGACTGCAGCCTGATTGCTGCTTTGGGGTCGAGGATTATTCCTCCGAGCCTGCCTCAGCAAAGGGTATCAGTGAATGGGGCTGAATCCAGCTGTGAGAAATGCTAAAGGTCTATTTCTTCCTTCCCAGCAGTAAATAAAAATGAGAAGACAATATTTTATGTTAATTAAATATTGTAGTTTGTATTAATTTGTCTCTAAGCATACATCTAGGTTTTGGAGAGCTGAGCTAAAAATATCTCTTTCACGTAGGCCTACGAACTCTTGTGCAGTTCAGCTTTTAGATGAATCTTGAGGCTTTGGAGCAAGTTATAATATTGCAGGAAGGCAGGAAATTGAAGCAGGCGGCATGGAAAGTGGAAGGCCACCAAGCCTTTTTTCCTTTCTTTCTCACTCCCCCAGTGGCTGAGGACAAAGGGGGGGATTGTTCATCACACTTTGGTGAGAGCCTGAGCCTCGGTGACTGTGCATTCAAGGGGCTGACTGAAAGGAAACCACTCACAAACACCATTCTTTTGCTCTGTAAAGATTCAGCAGAGATCTGGGTGTGGTGCACATGCCTAGAGTCCTAGATACTCTGGACGCTGCGGCAGGACTGCAAATTCAAGGCCAGCTGGGGCAACTTAGTGAGACCCTGTCTCCAAATAAAATCAAGAAGAGGGGTGGGTAGCAATCCTGGGTTCAATTTCCAATATAAGAAATTTATAATAGTAATAATAATGATCATTATTATTATTACTACCAGAGAAGAACTTCAGACTTAAGTAAAATACTTTTTGGCCTTGTACTTGATATATGTGTCCATTTAAATAGAATATAAATTATTATTTTATTGATATTGGTTAAATAATTATTTGACATTGGTTGATTCGAGTTTACTTTGCACTCCGTTTTGCCCTTGAGTTAGTATAGGAAGGGGGAAAATTCATGCTATTTGTATGGCAAAAGTATACAGTGACAATCTGGTTAAGTCAGAATTGTGTATTTATTCATAGGTGACATTGGATGGTGGTAGCCCATCGCCATAGCAAGAAGCTGCATTCCTGGTTGCTACTAATTGCCGCCAGAGCTATAGACATGAAGATTCTGTTGTTAATGATGCTGACGGGGCATCATTTGAGGAACATGTGTCAAGGGCCCTGTGAGAGCTTTTCCTTTCCTTTTCTTCCCCCCCCCCCCAACCCATAGCTCCCTGACTAGGAGGACTGAAACGGATGGCGCTGTTTGGTGTACACTGGCTTAGTAGTGCTCTGGCTTTGTGATTTGCTGAAAACTGCTGTGCTGCTACCTGGCTTCTAGGAAGCCATAAAAAAGATGGAGGCACTTTGGCCTTGGCGTGTTTCCATAGAAAACACGCTAGCAGGAACACCTCGTTTGCTGCCCTGCTTCTTCAGTCAGCTTCCAAATGGGCCATCTTAATTCCCTTCCAGATGTAGCCAAAATAAAGTGAATGAGGGGTTTCAGTGAGCTCTGATGCTACTGTGAGGCAAGATTTTAGCCCTTATTTTTCAAGCAGGCTAGCTCATGTTTTATATAAAATAGATAAAATAGATCTGGAGCACCCCCTTTAAGTCTTCTAATGCAACACCGTGTTGGAGGTGCATTTGGCAAGGCGGAAACACATGGAGCAGAGAAACTGTTTGCATACTGATTTTAACTATGGAATGACACTCAAAGAGTCAGATTTGCTAGGGAAGTTTTGTGGTAAAACTGCAAAAACACAAAACTGCTGGGCTTTAGAGAAGGAGGTAAAAGCAAGAGAATGAGAAAGAAGCAACCTAGGAGGGCATATGCATGAAGATGGTGGAAGGATTTACTCGAGAAGCCTGGTTAGACGCTGCTGGACAGTAGGCAGAGACTGTTCTTCCTCAGAGCCTCTGATGCTTTCTGGGGAGGCTTGTGCTGGCTCTGATTCTTGTGTAGAAAACTGTACAGAAAAGCAGAAATGAAGTTCAATTTATAAATTCAGAAATAATTCATATACCATAAACCATAAACTCATTTTTTTGGTAGTTTAGTAGTTTTTAGTGCATTTCACAAGATTGTACAACCAGTAAGGCACCTTGTATAGCAGTCTCTTTCTAGTCCTTGGAACCTTTCTTGAGTCCTTTCTCTAGTTCTTGGCAAGCTGTCCTGTCTTCTGCCTCTATAGATTTGCCTGTTCTTCACCTTTTATATGAATCCAATTATGCCATACCTAGCTTTTCCGATGTCCCTTCTTTTATTTATCCATGTGGAAGCATAGATCAGTACTTTATTCCTTTTTAAGGCTGAATTATGAAGCATAGTTTACAAAGTTAAATTTTCCAGGGGAGTTTTATGGTAAAACTACAAAAAACACAAAAGTCAGATGAATAGAAGACATTCTGTGACTTTCTGCTATGGAAAATTTTGGTGGGTCGAGTGAATGCTATTACAAGATAGGCCCTAAATTTTCTGTTCCTGTTGTCATCATGTGGCTTATTAACTAGCGGAAGCCAGAGAAAGAGAAAGAGCCAGCAAGGAAGCCATGGCATCTCAGTAAGATAAAGTTTTTGTGGTTTTTTGGGTAGGATTTGGACTTACGTTGAATGATTCTAAGAGACTAGGGAAGAAAGGGTTAACCATGGATGGCATCGCAAAGCGGGTACAGTTGAATTAAGGGATATCTCACCAGTCTTTCTTCAGGGTGGAGGAGAAGCCCAAAGGGGATAGGGAAGTCACTTACCAGAAAGCGTAACACCAGGAGGAGGGCTTGTGCGGCTCTCCTACGGCCTTAGGAATGCTGTTTGCTGGTGGCTGTGCTGCTGGCAGGGTCTGAGTCTGTTAGAAACTCACAGCACTGATTTTCAAGCCCTCACATGAGAGAGATTTACGTTGGCTCCACGATGGAGGAGCAAGAAGACTTGGTGAGACCAAGGAAGCATGAAACGCAACCAAACTGCTACATAGGGTGAACCTTTTACTCAGCGAAGCCATACCTCGTAACCCAAAATCTTGGTGCTCTGGCAGAACAGAGACTGTGAGTCATCAGAAGGAAAGGAGGGATGGGGAGATAGCTTAGCAGAATAAGCTCCTGGAAAGTGCCAGGTCCTGAGTTCGATCCTCCGTACCAAAAAAAAAAAAAAAAAAAAAAAAAAGAACAACTCAGCTCATTTACATGATGAAGCTCCCTTTACTCACTGCCTGCTAGACAGTGACCTCCATGCCACATAGCTTGCATGATTTTACTCTTGTAGATACAGATATTAAGAAATAGTTAACCCTCTTTCAATCAAAAGAATATGTGTAAACACCCTTATGTTTGTCAGTATAGTTGTTCATTTACGGATTCACTGTGCTTAGCATTGGGATGAAGGAGTTCCTGCCCAGTGTGGAGTAGAGCATCCTGTAGTGTAGAAACGCCCTCCATGTGGCCCGAGGAGGTTCTCACACCTGTGATTCCCACACACTTGAAATGTGGCTCATGTCACTAAGGAACTGCATGTTTATTAGTTTAATTATTAGTAGTGTTTTGTGACAACCAGTGGCTGTCACTGGACAGCATGGTTCAGTAAAATGAGAGAAGGAAAAATAGATTCAAGATTCAGGGTGTATGTATTCTCCAAGCTATGATGCTGTAGAAGCTGAAGACACAACCTCTGGTGGTGTAGGTGACGGGCAACACTCAGAGAAAGGAAATGGCATGAAAGTGAGATTTTACAACGAAATAGGCTGGATATAGCTTAGCAGTAGACCACGTGCTTAGGTGGGTGAGACCCTGGGTTTGGTCTCCAGCGCCACACGCAAAATGGTAACAGTAATAAAAAAACAATAGTAATACAGGGCTGTGGAGGTTACTCAGCAGTAGAGTGCTTGCCTGGCATGCTTGAGGTACAGGGTACAATCCCCCCCCCCAAAAAAAAATAATAATAATGAAGGCGCAGAGAAGTTTCATGCCAGAAAAGAGTCATTGTCTGGAGTATTATTGATACATTTAGAATTTGCTTGTGAGTTCAAGAAAAGGTACATGGCTCAAAGGTAGGGTCAAAGTGTATTTTACTATAATATAATCACTAGTTGAGATGGCTTTTGTGGTGAAGATTTACTTGAACCCACTTAAAATAAATTTAGCATTTATAGTATGGTATGCATTGTTAGAGAATGTGTATCATTGGGCTTATTAACTAGGTGAATCCAGGGAAAACAGATACAGAAATTGTAAAATAGGTAAAATACAGAAATTATTCATGTGAAGTAGATGCATAAATTGTCATTTTTGCTCCTTTTGCAGAAGGAAAACTGAGGCTGGGAAGTCAAAGTAACATGTCTAAAGATACACAATGAGTAGGGGAGGCAGGATTTAAACCCAGCCCTGCGTGGCTTTAGAAGGCAGTCTCTTTGTCGCTGCATCTCCCAATTTAAATTTGTTTCATCTTAAAGTGGTGATGAAATTCCCCAAGTATGTCTTCTATCATTTGCTTTTGACCATTAGAAATCTCATTGTTGTTGCCTCTGATTTCACATTGCAAATGTTTTCTGGATAAGAAGACAGTTATGGTCAGCTCCTCTGTTCCACTAATAAAGCAGTTCACAAACTCAGGTTCGGAACTAGCTCTATTAACTATTTCCCTTCTCTTTTCTGCATATTTATGGCACTAGGAGCCTTTTATGCCCTAACATGGAGTAGTTGGGGAATTAGTTAAATTGGAGGACCTGGTCCATTCATTCCCGAATTTGAATGGGCTCCTGTGACCATGCCAGAGAATTCTTGCTCCTGTGTGGTAGGGAATGGCTTGTTATTTGAGCCCTCCACATCTTAACCCAAAGGTCACGACCCTGGGCTCTGACTTCTTTCCTTTTACTCTTTCTTAAGAACACATCTTAGGGACCCTACCCGTTAAAGGCTTTGCTTTTCTTAACTAAGAGGAACTGGATCTTTGCACCTGTCTAGCAGGCATGGTCAAGTCTTGAAAGTACAAGTTGAGTATCTCTCATCCCAAATGCTCTGTGTCTAGAGCATTTCCAGTTTCACAGGATTTTTTAAAGTATTATTATTATTTTAGAATATTTTCACATACTTTTGTCAAGTGAGCACCAGTGCTCAAAAATTGTACAATTTCAGGTTTTGGATTTTTGAATTAGGTTTGCTCAACTCACATCCTATTCTGGCTGAGAAAGTACTTGTAGTTTACCAGGATTCATTTTGCTTTTTTTTCAAAAATAAAAAAGAAACAAAAAAACCTCATTTGCTATTTTTGCTGAATCTTCTGAGAAGTCCATTTCAAAGTCATATGTAGGCACGTTTAATACTAGTGACAGGCCTTGAGAGTATGTGGGAAGAGGTGTTTGAAGCCGCACCTACGAGCACAGTCTCTGGCTAATACAAGAGAGATTTAAAAATGGGCAGGCAGCCCAGAGGGTCTAGGAGGATGCAGAGGGCGGGCTGGAATCAAGTCTTACAGGGTGCAGGATTGAGCCACAGAGCAACAGAACAGCCTATGTGTGTAATGCAGACCTGGGCCAAAGCACAGCACAGAGGATGTCAGTTGAATGGTTTGGCAGCAGGTGCTTTAAAAACTTTCTTAGCCAGGTGTGGCAGTGCATGCCTGTAATCCCAGGACCCAAGAGGCTGAGGCAGGGGGATTGTGAGAGTTTGAGGCCAGCCTAGGTTACATCAAGAGTTGAAGACTGGCCTGAACTGCATAGAGAGATGCTGCCTCAAAAACAAACAAACAAATAAAACAACTTCGCTAAAGACTCTACTGTGATTGATCAAGATGTAGCCTGGCATTGGGGTTTTAGTTTTATAGGTGATTTTAATGAACAGCCAAGTTTGAGGACCACTGCTACACTCTCGCTACATGCTGAGGGGTCCTTGGACAGAGCTGGCTTCACCTGGAAACTTGTCAGCAGTGCAGACTCTCGGCCTTTGCCCGCTCCTTGGATCAGACTTCGCAAGGTTTCTTCCAGGTTTGAGAAGCGCTGCTCTGCTGAAAAGATGAGAAGTGGGGCAGTGAGGGCCAGATCGCCTCCCTGGATTTTTCCCAGATGTTGTGCTAGCCTGGGGATGGGTTACTGCTGAGGAGTGAGTGCTTTTCCTTCAAGCCAGTTTCATGCTTCAACTTCTCATCAGCAAGACACTGGTGTGGGGCCTGGAGATATAGCTCAGCAGCATTAGCACCCACCTGGCAAGGGCAAGGTCCTGAGTTTGATCCTCGGTACCAGGGGAAGGAAATGAAAGAAAGACGCTTCCTTGAGTTATATCCCTTTGTGCACCACGAATACTAGCACATGGTATATGGGTGTTGTGAGGGAGAAATCAGGGAATCCAAAGAGTTGGACTTGCCTGAGGTGGAGGTCTCCTGGAGTGTTTTTGCTCAAAAAGTACTGTATGTGCACACTGTGATGGAGGGTGTGTGTGTGTGTGTGTGTGTGTGTGTGTGTGTGTTTTCTGAGTTTGGGAGACAAATTAGAGGAGAGTTGCAGTGATTCACATGTAAGTGAGAGAGGCAAGACGGAAGGATGTGGTGTGGTCGTGCTCAGGAATCTGAGTGGCAGGACTAGGGATGTCGCTCAGCAGTGGCATGAATGCCTCGCAGAGTGGTGGTGACACTGTCGCATGTGCGTGGCAGCAGGCGCGCACAACGCTTCCTGTCAGCACACTAGCCAGTTGAGCAAGCAACCAAGCGTCAGATAACAGTTATCTTTTCTAGACTAAAGCCTCAGTATTCAGCTTTAACTGCTGTTTTGGCACTTTGCAATAAATAAGTGGATTTTGGGTTCCAGTTTGGGTACTTGATCTTGAAAAAGCTTACCATTGCTAACCTAGTATGTGTGAGGACCTGGGTTCAATCCCCTTCTGCTCCCCCCAGAAATCTAAGTAGCACCTGAACATTATTCCTTAAATCTTCAGGAAAAATCTAGGATAGGAAGGACAACAGATTCTTATGTGCCTTTTTGGAGACAGCATATAACTTTTTGTTTTGCTTTTTCCTTGCATGATATTTTCTTCAAGGAGCAGACAGAGTTTCTGATAATTAAAATCAACTCGGCATCAATTAGGCCATAAACATGCCGCCCCACTCTGCAGGGTCCCCATGCTTGCGAGGGGAGAGGGGGTGGCTCATGTGACTGGGGGTCCTTGGCAATTTCAAAGGAGGAAGGAAAACAATGATGCTCATCATTTGATGACTAGGCAGAGAAGGAGTTTCGGGAAAGGGAGAGGTTAAAAGTCCAAGTATGAAAGGCATGCTAGCGTAGAGGACTCTGCAGTTTGGCAGAGGGACAGCTTGCACGGAGGACCCAGGGTTCCAGCTTATATTTTAGGGGAAAATTGAATAGTATGCTAAGCTGAATTTTTACCTTTTCCATCAATTTTTCCTAGTTCATAGTATGCTTTCATGTGCATGCCCCCGCCCCTTCTTTCTGGTTGGTTCATTCTCTGTTTCTTCCTTCTTCCCCTCCCTCCCTCCTTCATTCCAAAAATTCTCTTTAATAGTTTAGCAAGCATTTTTTGTCCTGATATTTGACCGATATTGTGACTCATTGAGGATTTTTTTAAAATTAATTTAGCACAGCATCTATAGGGTCTCACTACATAGGTTTTCAGCCTCCCAAGCGCTGGGATTACAGATGCGTGCCAACATCCACAGTCTCAATCCCCATTTTAGCATGCCCTGGGGGGTGGGACCAACAAGGCACACTGGGGGTCAAACCCTGGCCCCTGCATTCTGAAACAGGTGCTTTAGGCTGCTGAACTATCTAGCCAGCCCTGAGGATTGTTTGTTTGTTTTTAGAATTTTACAATATTATCCTAAAGTAGTTGATAAATGGACACAGAGCATGGCTTATTCTTCCTTGGCTCTCAAGGGCTCTGCTTTTTGAGAAATGTGTCAAGGGCTTTGCTTTTAGATAATGATTTGATTTTCTAAGATGAGTCATCTTCATGGGGTATTTGTGACTTTATAAAATATATATATATATCATTTATATAATACATATTATATATTTTTATTTGGTACAGGGTCTCACTGTGCAGCTCAGACTTGCAGTGATCCTCCTGTCTCAGCCTTACCAGCGCTGAGATTATAAGTGTGTGCCACCATGCCTGGTTTCAGTGGCCAGCATGGTGTTCCCTGGGGTTCTGGGGCTGGCAGGGCATGGGGCGTGCAGTACTAGAGATTGACCCCAGGTCCTTGCACTTGCCAGGCAGGTGCTTAGACAGCTGAGCTATCTCCCCAGCCCCCGGAAGAGCTATTTTCAGAGGTGCTCATAATTAAATATAATCAATGAAAAATAATTTGCTACATGCTTTTGTTGTTTTCCACTGTTTTCAATGAAAAAATGGAGCAAACAGGGAACACAGAAGAATCACGAAGAGCAGTAAAATGAATGTACATTTTAAGAAGTACATATGTTATGTGTAATGCCAAAGCAGATAGGAATCAGATAAACATTGGGATCATTTCTAGTTTTAACTTTCATTTCAAAACAGGTTTTGAATCCCAGGTATAGAATCCCAGTAAATGTCCCTCTGTTTCTAATTTTTAAAATATGGTACTCGTTTCCTTGCTGCTTGTTCTCATCTTGCTTTTTGGTTGGCTGGCTTTCTTTCCCTCCCTTCTTCCTTTCTTTCCTTATTTCCTCTTCCTTTTTTTTTTTTTTTTTT
>NDGN011411164.1:0-17852 GCA_002564285.1 Tympanoctomys barrerae
CATTGGGCTCAGTCTGTAGCACTAAACAGCAAACAAATGGACAAATAAGAAGACAGAACTCAGTATGCAAACATTAAAGCAAATCTTTCCAATAATCCATCAATTATATCCACAATTTTCTAAAGAAATGTACAGGAAGAAAAATAGGATTATGCAATCCCCAGCAATGGTCTTTGAGCAAATAATGTTATTGATCATACTAAATAAAAAAACTAATAGGAGAAGACCTGGGTTTTTTTTTTCTGTATTTAGGACAAGTTCTACAGGGTCTACAGGGTCTCACTATGTAGATCAGACTCAGTGATTCTAGTGTATTTCAGCTTCCCAAGTGTTGAGATTACAGGTGTGCACCACCACCACTAGTCTCCATTGTTCTCTCAGCAAGCCCCGCTGGAGGCTGGCATAGCACTCCACAGATTAAACCCTGACTGCTGTGCTCTGCCTAAGCAGGCCTGGGTTTTATACATATCCTGATCATAACTATAAGTTTTAGATCTATACAAATGTTATATAACATGAGGAACTTGGAGAATATTTATATTTTTCAAACGTGCTATGCATTAGATTCAGATGTGAGGCATGTTAAACATAAAAATACTTCAGATGCACCAAAATCCAGTGAAATGCATCTGAATTTAGGGTTTGTTTCTGTCCAATAATCTGATGTTTTTAATTTTTTAAAACTAATTTCACAGTGATGTGGATTCTCAGGAAAATTTGGACTCAGCATACGTACATGCAGCAGGACCTTATTTCAGTTTAGGTTAATCCAGGTTCTGCTGTTTACCTATCTTGGAATGGAAGACTTTAAACTTTTGAGGCATTTTCTTTTTCTTTTTTTTTCCCTTGCAGTACTAGGGATTGAACTCAGGACCTTGCACTTGCCAGGCAAACACATTCCACTGAGCTATCACCCCAGCCCTCTTTTTCTTACATAGTACCAGTTGTGTCAGAACGGCTTACAGCATGGATTTTAGTACTTCTTGTAATGTTGCTAAATACTAGCTGGAGGAACAGAAGAGGAGAGAGATAGTAGCCAGGTCCGAAGATAAAACATCGTCAAGGGACGAGGGAGCAACAGAAATATATAAAATGAGTGAGAAGTGAAAATAATTGTAAAGCTTTCTTATCACAGATTAGTTCATTCATTTATGAATTATAGCACATATTTTTTAAATCAGCTGAATCATAAACTTTTTCCTTTTAAGATCACTGGATAATCTTCATAAATTCATTCTAGATCTAATAGAAAATTATCCATCCAAAATAATGAATACAATTTCTCCTAGATTGTGAATTCAAGGGCATTTCTTGCCAAGTTCTTCATATCCTTAAAACATTGTAGAAGACACACATTAACAGGAAACCCAATATAAAAATAAAGGACAAAATTAAAGGTAGATATTTGAAAGATTTTTCTCAAATGCACAGATCAAGAGATGTAGGGAAGAAGAAGAGAGGAGAAAGTAGAGATTGAAAAAAAAATCAAGATGTGTTGTGTGTATGAGCCAAGTCCCACAAGAAGTGTAATCATTATTATGCAAACATATACTGATAAAATATATGATGTAGCAGGGCTGTACATTTATGGGAGATTGAAAAGAAGTATGCTTAGGAGAGTGGGGCAGGACAGTGAGCACACTCACAGCTGCCGTGGGAATGCAGTAAGGGGTCTTTGGTACCTGACTTTCCTGGGTGGGCTCTTCATTCCCTCAAGCTACCATGGTACAATTGTCCTGTCCACAGCTCGCTTGGTGTGGTGTTGGACTTAAGCTTTCAGCTGCCCTATCAAAAAACTGCCTTGGCTTCTGCCGGATGGAAAGGATGAGCTGATGATACAGCCCTTCTGATTGGTTCCAGGTATAGTGCTCAGGAACTGCAGCCCTTCTGGATGGTGTGTTCTGCCCCTGCGACCTCGGTCTCCTGACTTGGAAAGACTTTGCCCAGCTATTTAATTGATTTGCTGCAGCCCTAATTCCCTATCTCAGAATGAAAGGATGACAGCAGATACAACATCTCCTATGCATTCTGTATATTTTGATTTTCATTTTTTATTTGATCCCATTCACTCAAAGAAAATTAAAAGATGGGAGCCCCATATGCCCACTGCCTATGGACTTGATGTAAAAGCTCTACTATTCTCTCCATTGTTTGTGAACCTACAAGAACTCTAAAACTATGCTAACCATAAAATACTTAGTACAAAAGAGAGATAAAAGGGGGCCGGGGAGATGGCTCAGTGGAATAAGCACTTCCCTGGCAAGCGCAAGGGTCTGGGTTCAATCCCCGGTTCGGTCTAAAAAATAAAAAATAAAAGAGAGATAAATAAAGAAAAAATGTTTATAATATTCAGTGAACAAATTACTGCACACCGACACTCCCTCGGAGCAAGATGACCTGTAAGCCAGAGTCAGAAGGATTGCATAGCAAGTGCCTTTTGGTTTGTAGACTCCAGTACATACTCCTGCACAAAGCACATTTCAGCACAAAGAATTCAATAACCTGACACTTCTCCGGGGAAGTGCATTATTCTGCTACAGAGTAAATTGCTATGGCCAAATTTTTCAGTAGCATCCAATTCTTTAATAACCCAACAAGGTCAGACCTCAAAGGAAGCTGTGCCTGCCTGCATGTCCCCTTGTAACTACTGAGGACATCCGGGGAGTCAGGAGGGCTCCTAATCTGTCTGCTGGGAACCTTAAGTTGTGCTTGAGTTATAAGAGAAGAGGTTGTGTCCAGTGAACTTCACTGACATTGCTCTTTGTCGCTGTTTCCTTGGCTCCTGAATATTTGTTCCAAGACTGAAGTATAAATAGGAAGAACAGTGCCTCGAGCTACTTTGGTGACTCATATAAGCAGTAATTACACTGGCCTTGTGCCTATTTTCAGAACAGATTTAAAGCCTATAATTCAGGGAGCAACATTTTTTTTTAAAATACATATGGTACCAGACACTCTTTTAACCGTGTTCTAGAAATGTTGGCGTGACAGAAAAGATGACCTCTGTTTAGCGCATATAACCTGTTTAGTATAAGGAAGTACGTCTGCACATGTAGTGTGTATTTTCATGCTGATAGATGCTGTGTTTGTACTAGTGCTAAATTGGTAGACAATATAAATAACTTTTAAAACATTACTACTTACCTCTTTGTGTCTTTATTTTTAAGGTTAAGTAAGGGTTTAGAAAGGGAGGCTAGTGCAATCACAACGCAGCCCTAAGCCAACTGTAGCAGACGAGATGCTCCAAACTTCAGCAACCATGACCCATGAATGTGCTTACTCCACTCTGTCCAGTGAAACACTCAAAAGCTTTCTTCCAATAAGTACATTTTGCTGAAGGAAGCAAAGTGACAAAGGTGCCTTGGGTCTCAAGTTCTTCTGTGAAAACATGTTTGCTTCTCATGGAATTTAGGGCTTTCTCATGATAAGTTGAGGAATTTTTAAAACAAAGAAATTAAAGGAAAAGAAAACAAAAATAAACATCTTTTATATACTATAAAAATATCTAAGGAAAGCAGATATAGCATCTCAACACATTTACTTCATTACTGACCAGAATTAATTTTCAAACAACTTTAGTTTTGGCTCAGTGAATATAAAGAAAATAATAATAAAATTTGTATGGAAGTGAGTTAAGTTGAAACCTCTCTTTCAAGGAGAAAAGATAAGGAAAAAATTTCCTTATGTTCATCTGGCATAATTTTTCTATTATTTTTGTCATGATTATATTTATGTTAATTTATAAATAGACATCTGTAAAATAATACCTATGTTTTAGATTATTTTCAAAATCTGTAAATGTTACACTCATGTGAATAATATGAAACTATCTAGATATGTCTACACATATTTGCACACAAAAAAGTGTCAAATATGCCCAGTTTAATTTAGTCTCATTTGATGTTTGCCTCAGCAGATAAGTTCTGAGTTGTGTTTCTGAGATTTGAATCTCTTAAAAATAAAACATGTGTAAAATCTTCCACATCGCAGATACTTTTGTTGTATTATTAAGGTAACTGCATCAACTAGGAATGAAACGGATCTTGCATTGAAATTGAAAATGACTGATAGAGTCACTTAACGTGAAAATATAAAGGTAGTTCATCATAAAATTCAGTTCAAATGGTTCAAAAAGATTTCCAGAAAACATGGGAAATACGCATATTTGTGTGAAAATAAACCTTTTTTTCTACCATCAATTTTCACCTTATATATCCTCAAATGATTACTTTACCCATAGTAAGATTTAGTCATTGAGCGACACATGCATTCATGCAAGGGTATAATTTTAGAGTTAATTCAATTAAAAAGTATGGCCGGATTTATTTAGGTAGACATCTGACGGTGGGTGGTTTTCAGTATAACTGGGTAATGTTTTTAGCATCATTGATCCAGCAAGATCCAATAATAAGACTGACTTTTTGTTTAATAGAATTCTTTCTAGAATGTTCCACACCATTAGTAAAAGGCATTTGTTCAAGTTACGTAGATATGTTCCCAAGGATAGGGGCTAATAAAACACAAGCAGTGTGTCTAGATGTTGAATGTTCATTTGTAGGCATTTGTGCAAGCAAACCATTCTCTAAAATTATAGGTTATAGCAACAAAATTATCATTTTATTAAACTTAGACCTAATCGGATGTTTTTAATTTACCAAAACCTATAGAAAACACTTCTACCCAATATTATATTGTTCTATATCTTTAGGTTTCTATGAAAAGAATATAAAAATATAAATAGAATTTCAAGAGATGGTGAGAGTTACTGCTTTTATAGATAATGGAGGAGGAATTTCTCTAGACTTACATATTTTAAAAATACATATGCCTGATTCTTGAGGAGTAACAAATATATGGATTTTTTTAATATATGGATTTTTAGTGCAGTCTTGCAGAGTAGGAATATTGAAGAATTATATCATGGTGCCAGGGAGATAGCTCTGTGGTCTAAGGGCCTGCCTGGCACGTGCAGGAACCCAGGTACAATCCCCAATATAGCATGCCATGCTGGCCCCTAGTTCCCAGGTGTGTCAGGCCTCTGAAACAGGGCATAGTGGTGCCCGTCTGTAATCCCAGTACTGGGAAGGCTGAAACAGGGGGATCACTATGAGTCTAGACTGCAGAGTGAGACCCTGTGCCAAATAAATAAATACATGATTAAAAAAGCAGAATTGTATCAAATACATTTAGTGTAGGGTCTGCAAAAAAGACATTATTAAGTGTTTAGCGGAGTTTGCGTAAAATACTATAGCTATCTCTAAGATGTCTTTCCTTGTGTTGGAAAAGAAGCTTAATGCTGCTGAGGCAACAGTGCAGGGCCTCTACCTGCCCTTATTTGCTTTTAGAGACTCACACTGTCAGCTTGATAAATGGGCTTTGACAGAAGCAAAGGTAATTCAAAGCTCATTCACAAGTAGAATAGTCTTCAACAGATTCTTTTTTTTTTTTTTCAAAGTCTCTGGTAGAGGGAAAATATAGAGAGAAAATGCTTGGTATTAATTCACTGTGAGGCCTTTACCCTATGAAAAACCAAAAACATCATTGTCTCCGTGTAGCTATTTTAGTCCTCTTGTCCTCCTTACTGCACATGCCTGCTTATTTACAAACAAACTTATTTTTATTATATTAAAATCATTTTCACAAGACTTTTCTTGCAAAAAATGTGCACATTTTTAATAGTATTTTATAAACTGAATGTTGCTAAACATATCTTGCACAATAGCATCTTCACATAAAGAAGTTTTGGAATAACAGAAGTCACTGCAGGTTTTAGCAGAGGCAGGTAAATAGCAGTTCTATTATCTTTGTTTTTAGTGTTTGACAAATCAGCTCATTAGTGATAAAATAATGGGTCCCATCTGCAGAGAGCGTGCAGTTCATTGCATACACCCCTCCCACCTTATCCACCGAACAGCTTCTCCTGCCATCCTCCCTGACACATAAAGCCTTCACATTTCACTTAGTCTTGTTCCTTCTGTTCTTTACAAACGCGTGCACGTGTGCACACGCACACACGAACATAACATTTAGAAAGAACTTTTTCTCTAATGCAAAGGAGATTCTGTAATTAATGGTAAAAACCAGCATCATGACTTTTGCTTCGCTGTCCACTCTGAAGAATGTGAATGTTTTACTTCGTTATCACTTTTAGATTAGCTTAAAAAATAACTACCTTTATTACTAAACCAAGGACTGAGGTCTGACTCATCTTTGCTATATTTGTTTTTCTAAGTTTGGCCATGTAACTAAGTTAGTTGTCTTTGGAAAACAATAGAGTAATCTAAAGCCCACACATGGATATGCATTAGCACAACTCTAGCAAAAGAGAAGCTCACGTGAAATCTTCAGGACATTTTTGGACAAATAAAAATACTCAATTCCGTATAAGGCGTTTCTGCATTTTATCATCTTTGGCAGAAATAATGTGAAATCTATTTTAAGAAATGACAACAGAAGGATGTTTATACCGATACCAGTTACTCTACAAACAATTGCAATTAGGAAGCACTGAGCTATGCACCTCTGTGCATATGTGTAAGAGAGTGAAATAAGAAAATTCACATATGTCTTACTTAAAGAGCTTGTGATTGAGTGGAGGCATAAAGATACATTCACAAATAATTATGCTTAAATATAAACCAACACAATGTAGAAACTGGTAAAAAAATTTTTTAAGGTGGTATCTTTCATGGAGGAAGGAATACAGGAGAGGGAAAAATATTAAAAGAAAAGCTTTGAATACAGAGCCAATTAAAAACGTCATGGAGACATGACCACCTCAGAGGTTGGAAGAAGTGTATTGCTCAATGTGTGCAGCTGTTGGTGACCAGAGGCTCTTGCTAAGGGCAGCCCTCCGTGGGTAGAGATACAAGGGCCAGTAAACAAGGTCATTTCAAGGGGTCACTTTTTCTTTTGCGCTCCACAGATCACCGTACAGGAACGTGTGGAGAGTAACGGTGATTCACAGACACGGAACTACCTTTTGACTCCTCCAGTGAGTTCAATGAGTTCTTGCATCTGTGGTAAGAACTGAATGAATGCAATGGAGGAGTGTTGTAAGAGCAATAAATTCAAACACATGATGACTACCTAGGAGTCATTCTTTATTGTGGAAGTAAAACCAGGTAATTGCAAAGGAATGCCGTAAATTCTTCCCTTGGAACCTTTAGACAGTTGTGAGCATGGAAGACAAACACCAACCAAACCTACTTGAGAGAACTAGAAAAAAAACTCAACAAAGATGCAGACATTTGGGCTGGATGCTGAGGGTGTGTAAATATTAAGTAAAAGGAAAGAATGTGAGATGAGTAACTCAAGCAAATAAAATCAATATTTATAAATGCAGTTGGGTACAGAGGGACACCATTTGTCAGGATGGAAGCCCTTGAGTGGTGTGCTTAGGAGATTAGATTTAATTTTATGATGTTACATCCTTTGAAACTATTTTAAGACACAGGTCAAAAGATCTCGTTAGAACACAAGCAGCATTACTTTGGCAGTGGTTTATAGCAGTCACAGACAGACAAACTAGGATACAGTAAGTCGTCCTTTTGATACCTAGATTATCCTGCGTATTTTAAATTGATCTGCATGTTGGACACCGTGAAGTTTTTAATGTGACTATCATTTTTAAAAACTGAAGAATTAATTGAATGTACTGCTAATTTATTTATGCCATTTAATATAAAACTCTTAAGGGCAAGAACACAGCATTCCATGGATGACTCATGAAAATTTAAGTGAAGCTCCACTGTTGGGAGAAATATTTTATTTTTATTGTTTATTAATTTAATTTTATTTATTTGGTACAGAGTCTCACTACACAGTTTAGACTCAGAGTGAGCCTCCTGTTTTCAGCCTCCCCAGCGCTGAGATTCTAGATGTGCATCACCGTGCCAGGACTCCGTGGCCAGGGGCAGAGCTGGCGTGGCCTGTAGTTCTGGGGAGGGAACCATGGTCCCAGCGCTTTCCTAAGCAGGCGCTAAGTCCACTGAGCTTTCTCTCCAGCCCTTGTTTCTTCATAAGGTCACTGAACATTTTTTTTACTAGTACATGTTTACAGTGGGCCGTGTGTACATGCCTTGGGGGGGCGGGACGGTCGATATGTGCACAGAATACTTAGTTCCTTTCTTTTCATAATCTTTCCCTTGCCTTCTTCCTTGGTCTATCCCTTCATCCCAGTCTTATTTATTTATGTTTTGGTACACACGTGCAGTACACAGTGCTTCCATTCCTTTCAAGGAGTTGGTAGATGCACATAACACATTTCAGCTCTGTTTTCATCCCTTTTCCTATCCTCATTCCCTCTTCCTGTTATTATGTGGTCTCCTGCTTTGAGAAATATTTGTCTCTTTACTTCCTATTTTTCTATCTTTTATTTTGCTCTTTATTTATGCTTTGGGGCATCTTACATGAGAAAAACCATGTGAACTTTAGGCTTGGGTTCTGATTTGTTGCATTTAACATCATGGTCTCAAGTTGCACCCAGAATATATATGCCGAACAAAACATAATTGTAGTTTCTTAATATCAGGTATACTTTATATCAAACTAATAAATGGTATATGATGAATACATGGATACACTATCTTATTTTATGATCCTATAACTTTGTACAACAAAACACATTATTTCAGTTAAATAAATAAAACTTGTAGTTCCCTTCAACTATGCATGGTGTGTACAGTCCTCTGATTCATCTATCTGAAAGTGAAACTTGAATTCTTTGCCTTAGGTGTACTTCAAATACCTGAACAGTTTATACTTCCAACCTTATTCCCTATTATTATCTTCTGAGATGCAAACATTCCAGCCAAAGTGCCTTTCTACCTATTTCTAAGACACAATAAGCTAATCACCCCTGACTGTGCAGTTGCTATTTTTACAGCTCAGGTACCTCTTTCTCCTCTCCAAGATCCACATCGCTGTCCTGCCTTTCATGTCCCAGCTCAGTGGTGCCCCCTCTCTAAATCAGCTGCACTTGTCAAGCCCCAGTCCCCATCTACAATCCACTATGTCAGCACTCCAACCAAAAGTCATCTGTGTATCTTTTTGCCCGTGTGCCAGTCTGTTTTGACCTTCCCTACTCTTAGCACACACTCAGTAGATTTCAAACTATGAGAAGACATAGTTTGTTTATCAGGCCATAACTTTTTCTCCAGGTCTTGGATAACAGGGTGAATGGATGAAAATAGATCAGAATTGCATATTTAGATCATTGTTTTAAAAGTGATGCTAGTGACCGTGAGGAAACAGTATACTTGGATGTGCCAGCAAAGCAAAAAAGCGTAACTCTTGGTTCCTTCCACAAAGTGCTGTAGATGAGGTTCTTGTGCTGCTACATAGTTTCATCTACTGGCAAAATCTATCCTGCTTCTCTGGGTATGAAATTCATGCCCACTAGTGTATGTCTCATCATTTGTACCAGGAAAATTATTAGAAATTAGGAGGCAATCTTAGCGGCCTTTCTTCTCCTCCTCCTTCCCTAGCATATAATCAGCCACATCCTTTTTATCTTCAGAGTACTTATTAAGGGTCTTCTGAAATACACTTTGAAAGGAAGCCTGCATAAAAGAAAGAATGTGGCTGGCTGGAAGTCGCCCTTTCTTCCAAACAGATGTGGATGAGGGAAGTATTGTGTTTGTTATATACATCTTTTTCCTTTTTCTTAACAGTGTGCTGTCTTCAAAAAAGCTTTTCTTTCACTTCTTGTTGCTATATTTTGATTCCTTTAGCTCCATGTATGATTATGAATAGGAACTTTCCATTTGCCTGCAAAGAGCCCTCCATCATGGTTTACTACTAGTGGTAGGGATGGCATACTGCTCTTGATAGACTGGCTATATGCCATGACAGAAACCACCAGAGCTTATGAGTAAATAAAAGAATCACCTGAGATCCCAGAGCTGATTCTGTTCTATTAAGTTGGACCTTGAGCAATAAATATCTCCCTGGAGCAAAAGTTTCTATGTTCATAGTAGTTTCCCTCACAAGTGAGAGAAACGGTGCATAATACTGTGAAGCATCTTATAGTTCATATCTGAGAAAGGCAGATATGTAAAATTGCGTGCAGGCAATTTAGATATGGGCCAGGGTTGAAAGCCAGAGTTCTAGTTATGACCTGGGAGTCTCAGTATAGAAGCTTGGCTCAGCCATTTCACAGAATATGTGGAGTCTGTCTCAGCAGCAAGCGAATAACAGAGTCTAGCTGAATGTGGGCCCTTCCTGTTGCATCTTACGGGAGGTGATATCTGTAACTGCATTAGATTTGATGAGGAACGTGCTTTGTCAAAAGCTGTTCTACATCGATTATTCAGTTCTTCCTTCCCTTCTTCCTTCCTTCCATTAGTTTTCAATCATACTTCCCTACTGAAAACTTCTTTAATATACATTCATATATCTCAAAAGCAAATTGTAAACTGTTTCAAACTTGAAAGGATGTAAAATATTCCCACAAGCACTTTAGACTTCATGTAACTGTAAGATCAGGTTTCAATGTCTCAATGTGAGTACTGGACTCATAGGGTTATCGGCTTCTTTAAACTATACTTAAATTTAAGTCATATGCAAATGTTATTTAGTATAAATATTTCATTCAAGCATTTATGTTGTCTACCCCTACATGATTTGAATTTTGAAACGATTCTGTAATGAATTATGTATGCTCTGACTTAATAATGTCTGAGGGTCCACTTCTGTCATATTTATCAACAGTAGATATTACCAACTATCTTATTAGCTAGTAAATGGCAGGAATTAACCCTACACACAGGCTACAATGTGTTAATATATTGAGGTAGCATTTTCTACAGAAGATTATGTATTTCATGTTTTATCTAATTAACCTTTGTGGTCTGTTACTGTAAGTAAGGAACACCTGTAAAATGTATTTCTTTCATGTAAAACTGTTCTTGAGGAAAGTTCTTGAGGAAAGTTCTTAAGGAGAGATATTTCTTTCTTTGTTTTCCTAAAATGTAAATAAGGGATTAACATAAATCAGTGCTACTATCTATAATATTTTGCATGTGTTGAAGTTTTCTCATGGAAATGTGTGTATAATCTTTATACTTGTGCAGCTTTTACACAGTTGATTCTGAAAAACCAATACTGAGTAAGCTTATTTTCTCATATTTTCTACATGCCAAATGAAACAGCCAAAATTGCACATTTTCAGGCTTTCAGTATAATGCACATTATTATAACTATTATTTATGAAGAACTAAAATTTACAAGGAGAACTAGCATGCAATATTATTACACAGATTATCTATTAATGTACTGCACCACATTAAATGATTAAATGAGAAAATAATGATCATATCAGTAGATGAAATTACTTCATGTCAAACAAAATCTTAGAATATTTGGGATGAAAGAACTTTCTTAATTCTCAGAGAACTTTATACTTTTCAAGAAATATTGTAAGATGTTCTTTAAAATTTGAAACAGGGCTGTCCAAATAGCTGAGTGGATTAAAGCGCTTGCTTAGGCAGACATAAGGGCCCAGGGTTTGATCCCTGGGCCTGCCGTGCAGGCCCCACCCCCGGGGTACACTGAGAAGGCAATTGAGACTGGGCATGGTGGCACATGCCTGTAATCCCAGCACTTGGGAGGTTGTAAACAAGAGGACCACTGCGAGTCTGATCTATACAGTGAGACACTGTACATCCTGTACACTCTGTCCTAAATACAAAAAAAAGAAGAATTGAAATGGGGCCCAAATGCTTATTTCCATTGCTTTTGTACATCTTAACTAAGGTGTTTAGTACAAAACACTAAAGATGATAATAGCTATAAATTCTATCTATATATGTATATATAGTATGAAAATATACAAAAATGTAATGAATATGCAAGCATTTTACAAGAAAGGTTTTAAATTCAAGTTTATTCTTTTACATAATTTTATTGAGAAACAAAAATTTGAAGTTTAAAATGAGTTGCCAAGACAATAGATAATCAGACGCCAAAGAGAAGTGAAATCAATTGCAGGATTTCAAAGAAGGCATTTGAAATGATTCATGTGCTACCTTATAATATCTCTGCCCCCTCCTTCCCTACAAGAATGGGAGTAAAGAGAATTATAAGGGTGGGAGAGATTGCAAAGAGCTTGCTTCCATGAGCTTGCTTACCATTCTGTAAAAGAGAATGGTAAAAAAAAGTCTCTCCTATATATATCCAGATGATGTAGTCATTTCATACTACAACATGCAAAAATTTGACATATGACCCTAAAATTTAGAAGATGCATTCTTCATTGGCTGACACTTGGACAGAAATCTAGAATATAGAAAAAGTTAAAAAGCACTTTTGAGAGAAGAATTAAAATGAGGCAGCTGCATGCCATTTGTCAAATGAAAGATGGCATATTTTTTTTCCTATGGATTTTATTTAAGCATTAACAAATTAGAGTTGGCTTATCATTGTTTTACTGTGTTCAACAAGGGTCAAGAAGTAAGATGTCGTGGTAAGAATCTTTGCAACGCTCAACAACCAGGGCCTCAGGCCAGGTACAGAAAACGGAAGAAGTCATAATTCCCTTGTGCCATAGCGCCTGTACTGGGAGAAGACACAGGAAGGGATATTGCGTGGAACCTATGAAAAATGCCATACTGGAGTCATCTTTAAATATTTCACAAATGTAGGATTCAGGAAGCCAATTTTCATTTTTTTAAAAAAACATGCAAAATTATCAATATCTTATGCATATATTTAAAATGATTCACAGACAATTTAGATATGCACCCATGTTGAGGACTGGAGTTCTGGTTATGACCTGGCAGTCATAATATTTAGATGTGTTTTTGAGATAGCAACTCACTCTCATATTTTATTAGGAAATTTGGAGATCCAAAATTTGATAAGACAATTTTTCATAACAAATTAGGTACAGCAGGTAGATCTCCAAACTTCAAGTCAAAACTTGTTTTAAAAGACAGAATAGTTACAAAGTTGGTGTTTATTATAAAACTACAAAAGAATAAAGTTGGAAAGTAGATCTACATATATTTGGATGATTAATTTATGAAAGCAACACTAGATTTCAGTGGAAAGCAAGATGTTACCATCTCTAGTCTTAACTAAAATAAAAGGAATAGAGAGAGTACAATTTTACCTCTTGAATACAAACTAAATTCTAGGTGAGTTAAAAACTAAAATTTAAAAATGTAAGAGATTTAGACAATACTTAAAAAAGGACACACAATGTCAGGATGTGGATTTCTTTCTCACCAAAGAACATACTGATCTGACAAGCTATAAACAATCTCTCATAAATTTAATTTGATTAACATTAGCAACATTAATATAATAAAAAAACTCTATTAAATGAAAGAGAAAGAAAAGCCATAGAAAGTGGCAAAATACTTACAACTCTGAGATACATGGATCCTTTTTAAGAAGTAGTAAACTTGGGGGTTTCTGATAAAGGAAAGACAAAGTGCCAGAAAGGCACAAGCAGATGTTCAATCTCACTCTAATTGAGAAGTGGTTGCTTAAACCTGTATTTAAATCCTATTTGAACTGATTCCAACAAATGATAATATCTGGTAATATCAGGTGTGTGGGAGAGATATGAATAAAGAGAAATTTTCATAGCCTTTTTTGGAGGAGGCCTACGGGTTTATAGGCTCACACAATTAGGGGAGAAGCTTAGCAAGAGCCAACAGAGTTCAATGAAACACTGATTCTCTTAGAACTTAGAAAAGCTCTCACACATGAACCCATTGAGACATGCCCAAGAATGTTCACTGCAGCTTTGGGAAAAGCCCCAATGTCTATTATCAGAAGTCTGGGCCTACACATTTGTGGACTTGTAAAATAGAATATTGTGCTATGATTAGGTCAAAATGAGCCCACCTAGAAAGGGAAAAGATTTTGGAACTGTTAGGAGAAATGTGGATAATAAGAATAATATTTAAAGGAACATGAATGTGAATAATTCTTACAAGTATAAGAACTGATGAGGTGAAAAAATACAGTACGAAGAAAATACCAGTATTGAAACTGAGGCAACGCCATCTCAACTTTCTTCTTTTCATTTTTTTAAAATTTTAAGAAGTAAAAACAAAAACAAAACAAATAGCAAAGGCAGAAACAGTAGCATGCAACAAGACATATGGCACAGAATTTGAAAATAAGAATAGAAAATTAACTACGGTTGTTATATTATGTGTTTTTATGATAAAATCTATTGCTCAGATTAACAGATATAGGTATGCAAGATTGGCCAAATAAGTAAACATTAATGTATGCTTTCAATAAACTTTAATTTTTTTCTTATACTTTTTAATCTTAATTTTAATTTATTCTAAAGAGTGTATAATAATAATTGATAAGATAGTAGAAATGCTACATATACCTTTAGAAGAACAAGGTAAGAAATATTCAGTGTTGGCTTTTGTATTGCACACTGCTGTCTTCAATATAATTGCTCAGATTAAACATACTAGCATACAGATTTAGTCAAAGTGAAAAATTTAAACATTAACTGCTACTGTCGAAAAACTGATGGAAATTAGTATGTCAAACCATCCTGTACGTACACTTGAAAGATTTTTCCCTCTTCCTTTTTTTCTTATCTTTTCTCCTTTCCTTCGCCATCATTGTTTAATCCTTATGTTCAGTTTCTTTCCATTTTTTATATCTATTACACATTTCAGGTTTTATTAATTCTTTCAGGTTCTTGCACTAGGGATACAATACAATATTAACACATATTGGTGTGATTGATTTTACTTATGAATGCAGCTTACTTATAAAGACCTCAAGTTTGTCTTTCTTTATTGCTGAGTAATACTCCATTGCTTAAAAATATCACATTTTTTCAAATCCATTCATCAAGTTATGAGCATTTTGGTTATTTTCAAGGTTTGACTATGATAAATCGTGCTGCTATAAAAATGGGTGCACATATGTCACTGTGGTATGATGCTTTCAGTTCTTTTGGAAAAATACCTACAAGGGGAATTTCTGGGTTGGATGAGACTTCTAATCTTCGCTTTCTGAGGAGTCTCCACACTGATTTCCATAGTGGTTGTACTGATTTATATTCCCACCAGCAGTGGAGAAGAGTTCTTTTCCCCACAGCCTCTCCAGCATTTGTTATTAGCTGATTTCTTTATGATAGCCATTCTTTCTGTGGTGAAATGGTATTTCAGTGTTTTAATTTACATTTCTTGAATGATGAGTGTGGTGGAACATTTTTAAAGGTAGTTACTTGCCTTTTGTATTTCTTTCTCTGAGAGGTGTATAATCATCTCAGATGCCCAGTTTTGGATTGGGTCTTTGAATTTTGTGGGGCTGATTTTTTTCAGTTCTTTATATATTTGAGATACAGTCCTTTGTATGAGTGATTGTTGGTTAAGATTTTGTCCCAGTTTGTGGGTTGAGTTTTCACTGCAGTCTACTTTCTGAGTATCTGTTGACTCCTAAGCCCTCTCTAAAAGCCAACTCTGTCAACATGTGGAATTAAACTATTGAGTCTTTAGTAGTGCCTTCCTTAAACTCTTAAATTAATATGAACATTAAAATGTAATCTGATAAAGCCTATTCTATTACTTTAAAAAATTCTGAAGAAAATTTGAGCTACACAATGCCATCCGCTTTCTCTCTTTGCCACCAGAGACCTGTTTTCTTGCCCTCACTGAGAAAGCTGTGCCTACTTATGGTATCTGTGCCTTCATTCAACTTTGGCTAATCAATGTTACTTTTTAAAAAAACAATACATATAATTAATATGGTCAGAATTTCAGAATTTCATGATTACCTGAAAAATGACATGTATAATTGTTCTGCTTGTGATTTTAAAAGTAAATATGCTAATGAGTTGAGTAGGGTAAAACATGTAATATTTAGTCTTTTCCTGAATTATAGGCCCCTGTAGCTCACTGTTAAATAAATGACTACCAATTGATAATTAGAACAAGATTATTCTTTAGAGACACAGTGACATTCTTACATTGGCTTGACAGCTCTCATTCTAAGGCAAAGTACCGTAAGCAAACACTATTATGCACATAGAACTATGTATTTGTAATGATGAAGTAAAGTCCTAAAAGCAATCCCTAATATTAAAATATCCATTAATGATATGTATATTTACAGAGAAAAGAATTGCTTTCAAGTTCTGCTTGGATATGTTTTCTAAATAATAAGCAGACTTTCTAATGTTTAAAATTCAGAAGATTATATAAACAGTAATTAAAGAAACAGCAAAACTGCTAATCTGGTCCACATTAATTTTCAAGTTTACTCTATCTTTTGTGTTTCCTAATTTTTTACCAAGCTAATTGTGGAAAAATATGTTGGAAACATAAATTTTGATCATTATCATGTAATATTTTATAAGTAGATATTTAAATATATTTGAAAGTGTTACAGAGTATTCCTTAATAAAGCTCTAAAATTCTTTTGCTGATTAACTTTGCCAAAAGTCCCAATAATACACCTCCACAATGACGCACATTTCTGTCTCCTTCAATATTGCAACATTATTATTTTAGGCTTTCTTATGTGATTTTTGGCCAAGATTGTTGAGATTAGGGGGGTTTATCTCAAGAATGCTATCAAGGTTTATTTCTCCCATAACCCAACTTCTTATTTCTAAAAAGTGAGATCAGATAGGATTGTTAGAGGTCATAAATATAAAACAAAATAGTTTAAGAAAATTTTATTTTGCTTTCTTCTTATATTCAGGTGAAGATGAGCAGGGTCTAAAGGAAGCTACATTCTTTTTCCCTTTGTCCAATCATACAGTAAATTTTTCATATGAAAATGAGCATTTCAAAATTCATTAAGTTTGACTCACCTAGCACAAGCAGGAGGTGAGAATTGTACACTACACATGTACAAAATGTGGCAAGTTGAATTTGCTTTCTCCCCACAGTAAAGGTGGATTTTATTCTGACTTAAAGAAATGAAAATATGATAAAGTATTTGGCAATCTGTATTAAAACAATTCAGATACTAATATTCAAATAAAAAATGAACTGAAAATATGTCTAGGCTGGAGAGGATACTGATAGGAAAAGAGAAGTAAGAAATTGATAAATAACCACAGCATTCTCAGAATTTGATTTCACTTTAGTTTTCCTTTTTTCCACCTTTTTTGAACTTCAGGTTTCAATAAAGAATATAGTCACATTATATTATTGTCATTGAAAAGTTATTGTTCAACTTGCACTCTTTTTCATAATAAGGATATGAAAGAAAGCATATTAGCAATTTTAAGAAAAAGATTATCTTAAAAGGTCTTGCTTTTATCTTTATCGCATATCCCCTGAGTAGGTTGGTTTCAAAATCCTTCCTTTCATGAACCTTAGAAGTAATATAGTTTTTGCTATACTTTTAGAAGGCAAAAAAACATAACTTCACTTTTGTTTGTGTCTGTGCCAAATTTGAAAGGCTTACGTTCTTAATCTTGACATTCAAAGGAGATACCCTGTGATGCTAAATGTTCCAGCAGGATTAAGGAGAGAGACTGCAGCGTCTCTAAGAGCACTCCAACCTGCGTTCAGTGTGCTCATTTCTCAGTGGTGGGCAGGACAGAGAGAAATCTCCAAATCCTCAAACTCAAGAAGTCAGGTGTGTTGAGTTGTGACAACTACTGATTCATTAAGTTAGATCCTGGTTATTGTTGCTTGTTATAAATTTTGCTTGGGACATCTTCCTTCCCAACCAACTCATATAGAAATAAGAACAAATACCTAGCATCACAAATACATTTAATAGTTATAGGTGGAAGTTAAACAACGATAAATGTGAAAATTCTATAATAAATTTTCAATATCATATGGTCTGGGTTAATATATTTGCCATTTAACTAATTTTTTTTTTTTTTTTTTTTTTTTTTT
>NDGN011411179.1:0-11889 GCA_002564285.1 Tympanoctomys barrerae
CAGGCCCTTGTGCTTGCCAGGGAAGCGCTTATTCCACTGAGCCATCTCCCCGGCCCCATCATTTGGGGTTTTTTGAGACAAGGTTTTGCTGTATAGTTCAGACTGCCCCTGAACTGTGTAGTCCAGGCTGGCCATGGACTTGCAGCAGTCCTCCTGCCTTAAAGGCATTAGTTTCTTTACTAGTAATAGTTTCATGCTGACAAAGTAATGTACAACTAAACATTCTGATGACGAGGAATCGGTGTTTGCTGCCAGTGGGTGCCAGGAGAGAGCAGTCGTGCAGCCGTGTGCCCTGCCCTGGCCAGGAGGAGCAGCAGCAGCTGAGGCCCGGCTGCTGGGGGAGGCTTGCCCGCCTGTCGGTGCTGAGGTGCAGACCTTTCTGATTTTAAGATACTCACTCCAGGCCCGCATTTCTGAGCTGGTGGTCTGTGCGTGCCTATACTACTTCTCCCACCAGAAGTTCAAGCCAACAAGAGTGTTTATGTCGTCCCGTTGGTGGGTTTCTTCATGTGCATACCCATCCTCCCACAGTAGTCATTGAATGACTTTTGTTTGCCTTCAGATTGTTTGGCAGGTTTGAAAACTGAGCACATGCCTGTGTGTGGGTTGTTAGGTGGGCACTCCGTGTCCTGGTGGCGAGCCTTAGCCCTGTGTCGCTTGGCCCTTGGAGGCAGGTCTGTCTCTGGGCTGCTGCCTCCTCTGCATCCTTAGGCTGCTGCTGGGCACATCAGGGGATTTCTATTTGAGATGTCTTTTTTTAAGTTCGAGGGGTCTTTCATTGGCTCTCCGTAGGTTCTGTTTTCCTGTCAAGCTTTCTTTATTGTGCTTTATGGCTGTGTGTTTTCCTTTAAGTTTTTGGGTGTACTTGTAAAAGCTCCTGTAAAGTCCTTGTCTGCTAATCCGATCTGTGGGCTCTCTTGGGGTCGATGTCCATTGGTTGTTGAGTGTGGCTCATGTTTTCTTGCTTGTTTGTAAGTTTGAACAATTTTGTCTTAGACTTGGGAACTGGTTTCTGTTACTCTTCCTTTGGAGGATAGTGAGGATTTGTCCTTAATACCTAGGTTGCTATGGGTCTGAGCCTGGTTAGCCTTGCATCCTGGCCTTCATGTGCCGTGTGTGTTGGGGCAGGGTGAGAGGAGACGGCTCCTCTCTGCAGTGGGCCCCTTCATCCCGGTGGTGTGCTAGTCCTAGGGTACCCCCCCCCCGGACACTCTCCTGAGCTCCATTATATACTTGCAAGTACAGACTCCCCGTCCACATCACTAGTGTCTTTCCATTTTGTCATCTGTCACTTAGAGTTTATGGTTATCTGGAATATGCCCTTTGACAGTTTCTTTTATTAAAAAGTTTTTTTTTTGACAATATAATTAGTATGTGCTCATTATGGGACATTTGGAAAATTTAGAAAGTCCACATACAAATTAAAAGTTACCCATGCCAAGTGAGGTATGGCTCAATGGTAGAACCCTTGCCTGGTGTGCACGAGGCCCTGGGTTCCATTCCCAACACGGCCACATAAATAAACAAATAACCTCTAATCCTGCCGCAGAGCAGATACACTAGCATGTCACTAGTCCTTTATATCGTCCTTCCTGTTGCTCCACCCTGTCCCCTGCTCCTTTCTTTCTTCCTCCATCTTTGCCAGGGGTAGCAGGGTACCTTCACGCTGAACGTTCTGTTCACAAGTGTGTGAACAAACACTATTACGTGGTTGGCGGTGAGTAGTTGTGCAGGGCTCTGCAGGGCAGTGGCTTGAAGCCATCCCCTCTTGTTGAGGTCTCTCTGCTTAGATGCCTGTAGCTTCTAATTTAAACACCTCCCTGAGCAGAGTGGACAGATTGAATCCTGTCCTGACCAGCATGACCGTAGTGACTGTTTGCTAGGTTGGTCAGTTTCTGATGCTGATGGAGAAGGAAGGGGGTGTTAAGGGCTCTCACCAAGACTGAACTAGTTCTTATCTTTGTAAAATAGCACAGTGCCTTTTTAGCTCAGTTAAAACAAACAAAAAAGCACTTTGGTGGTACTAGGCCTTGAACCCAGGGCCTTGCGCATGCGAGGCAAGGTGCTTCTGCCAAGCTGTACATTCAGCTTCTTTGAGGAGTTGCGCAGGCTGGCCTTGAACTTTTGGTCTTCCTGCCTCAATCTGTGGAGTGGTCTGGCATTAGAAGCATATACCGCTATACTTGGCTGAATGTTTTTTATTTTTTAGAGCAGTTTTAGGCTCATAGCAGAATTGAAAGAAAGATCCAGAGGCGCCCTCTCGACCCTGCCCCACACGTAGCCGTTTCCAGAATGTGTGCTGGAGCAGCGTAGCAGGGCTTCAGTAGATATTTTCTTGCTTTTAAACACTTAGGTAACAGTGCACACGTTTCACGTAACTATTATAGGTTGCTAACTGAGAAGTACCAGTTTGATGATCCAAGTTAGATTGGTCGTTAATGGACGCTTTAGTGTCGTTTTGCAGTAGAAGACACCTTCGTTTTCCTTGGATTGCTGAGCAGTGCTTAGTGTGAGTTTGGGCTGTCAGTGTGGCTGGGCAGGTCAGCCATGCTGTAGTGGCAGAGCGGAAGCTGAGCCCCTGCTGCCATTTGCCTGATCCAAAGCAGTTAGTACCCAAGGACTGCAGATTTGTGCTGATTTGAAATTCCATTTAAAACCAGAGTGGTGTTTTTAGTAGTTCTTTTTGTCCTGCAGAGGTAAGTTAGAACTATGCGGTGTTTACCATGCCAAGTACACCTTACCTGTGTTTGTTTAAAGGCTGCATAGGTAGGTGGTGACAGTTCTCCTGTTAAAGGAATGAGGTCAATGTTTGGGATAATTGTGCTAGTTGACATTCAGTTTTCTCCGGCGCAGGAGTGAGGGGAATCTCACTGCTTTTTGTATTTCTAGCAGCAGGCCCTGGTGGGGAGCCTGGTGGTGGGGCCCGGCGCTGCGGCAGAGGTGGACCCCTTCCGGAGGCAGCCGGTGATGCCACCTGCAGGTATGTGCCAGGCCCAGGCTCACAGGGCAGCCAGCTGGCAGTGCCTATGCCTGCAGCCTCTAGCGAGCTTACCCTCTTCTTGCTTCTGAAGGTAGTTTTTTCTGGTGATCATCAGCTGAACAAAATATTTACGTGATGCTTATGTAGTGGACGTGGAGTTTTTCACCGGATCAGATGTGTTCCATTTGGGTTTTCATGAGGATTTGCAAGTGCCTTAGTTACTGTTACATGATTGAAGGCAGCATCACCTGACTTTTTAAAGTCATTTTTTAAACTGAAGTTTTCCTTCCCACTCTAAGCACAATAAAAGACTCAAGGTTCTGAAGATGTCGCTTCTGGTTTGGTGCCTGCCTGCTTCCAGCCCCAGCAATAGCTGTGTCCCTGCGCTGTGGACTTGCACAGACTCGGTGCTATTTACACTTGTGTTACTCTGAAAAAATTCACATGGCCTCACATACACACTGTTGTATCTTTTTAAAGATACTAACCTAATAGGTGATGCCTGTCTCTCGGGGCCGTGTGCCTGCTTCCTTTTGGAGGCTGTGTGGTATTCCCTCACAGAGGACTCATTCATCCCTTATCAGTCAGCTTCCATCAGTGTGTATTTGTTTTTGTTTTTTTTGTTTGTTTGTTTGTTTTGGCGGAACCGGGGATTGAACTCAGGCTCTTGGGCTTGACAGGCAAGCGCTTATTCTACTGAGCCATCTCCCTGGCCCCTCGGTGTGTACTTGTTAGTGCCCCTTTTTTGGTCACACTTTATAGAAGCACCCAGTCGCAAGTATGTCTGATGCATGTCTGCTTGTCTGAAGGCTCCCAGGAAGGAGCTGCCGCCTGTGCCGTGGGGTGTGGGGTGTTAACTTTCCCTCCCAAGGGGAGGGCCAGTTGCGCTGCCCTCGGCAGCGTCTGGTTCTCTTGAAGATTGGTCATTTTATTAGTCAGCTCATTTTATGTGATACAGTGCTGGGAACTGAGCTCAGAGATTGCTGACGAACTACGTTCTGAGTCCTTGTTCTTTTAACTTTGAGACAGAGCCTCGCTTAGTTGCCCAGATTGGCCTTGAACTTGAGATTCTCCTGCCTGGGCCTCCCTTTTAGCTGGGGTTAGAGGCATGTGCCGAAGCTCCTGGCTGGCCATTTTATCTTTAATGTGTTATATTTTTTAACCTGGTGATCTGAAGGTGAAAACTACAGCTTTTGCTTGGGTGTGGATTTCTTTGGTTTTGAGAAGTCTGCACGGTGTCTCCTTATGTGTGTGAACTGTTGTGAGTCTGTTCTGTGCTAGCTGTTGCTGTTCTCTGCCCTTTGTACCCACCTGGTCATTGAGACTGTCCATGTACTCTTCGAATGTTGAAAACTAGCGCATCTGTTTCGTGTTGCCATGTCTCTCAGTTGTTGCCTGTTCTTTGCTTTTTAATGATGCTTTTTCTTATATTAGCAAATTTTTAATGAAAATAAACTATCAACTTTATCTTTTATGGCATAGAAAGGCCTCCCCTGTTCAGAGCTTATAAAAGACACTTAACACATGTTTTTCTACTACGTTTGTGGTTTTATTTTTACATGAAACGGCACCTTTCTTGAAAATTATTCTAGAGCAGTCTAAGCGACCTCGCCTTGAAGTGGGTCATCCAGGGGTAGTTTTCCAGCACCCAGGGGTGAACGCGGGCGTCCCTCTGCAGCAGTTAATGCCGACAGTCCAAGGTAAGCCCCGGCGGACAGCAGCACCGTTCGCGCATAGCGAGGGCGTGCACGGAGATCTTGACAGCCGAGAGGCTGTGAAGTCCAGGGAGTGCTAAAGTTGGGGTGCTCCCTTGAGTCCCCTCAACCTACTGTGGAAAAGCCCCTGGAGACGTGTTCTTGCCACTCAGATGGGACCCACACCCCTCATTGTCACTGTGCTTTCCAGCAAGTTTCCTGCCTGTGTGTTTCTGAGTTACTGCTGTTGTGGGTTCCCTGTGATTGTTGGATGCTCGTTTTTGCTTGGCGCTAACTTGCGAAGGCCGAGTGCCTCTTTCCTTCTCTGTGTGCTCATCTGACATTAGACTGTAGAACACTCACTCCATTTGAGTGTGGCGGTTCTCAAGTGGGCTTCGGGATATCAAGTGCATTTTCCATGAGCGTGTGGAGGCTGCTGCACTCTGAAGTCAGTGCTCTGGCTTTCTTGTTTTGCAGGAGGGATGCCACCCACTCCCCAAGCCACACAGCTCTCTGGACAGAAGCAGAACCAGCAGCAGTATGATCCCTCCACTGGCCCCCCCGTGCAGAATGCTGCCAGCCTGCACACCCCGCCGCCGCAGCTGCCCACCAGGCTGCCCCCAGCCAGCGTGCCTGCCGCGGCTCTCCCTTCTGCGCTGCAGTTCTCACAGCAGCCACAGGTGGTTGACGCGCAGGGCCAGCTCCAGGTTCCGGTGAAGACCCAGCAGCCACATATCCCCATCCCTGCACCCCCTCCCAGCCAGCTCCCCACCCCTGCTTCCCAGCCTGTACCGCCAGCCCTGCACACCCAGATGCCTGGGAAGGCACAGCTGCAGGTCTCTCAGCTTCCAGTCCAGCCCCAGGTACTCCATCGACATTTGTCGTGTTGTTAGTTGCAGGAAAAAAGAAAAGAAGTTGAGGCATTGACTTGCCGTCCACCACGCATTTAGCAGGATGGTGCACAAAGTGGATTTCTTTGTTTTCTCGTAGCATAGCAGTTTTGCTTGCCCTCTTAGACCATTAAGTTGATTTGATTTGGTGACTGCGATATAATTTCATTTAATGCAGTAACAGTTATCATTAGTAAAATAATAGCTGAGTGCAGTTCTACATGCCTATAATCACAGTGCTTGGGATGTGGGGCAGGAGAATCATTGGGAGTTTGAGGCCAGCCTGGACTACATAGTGAAACTCTTGTCTCAAAACCCAAAAAAGCAGACTAAGAAGCTGTTGTTATTAATGCTCATAGTACAGAGCCCCAGGGCACTGGTTACGAAATGCTGCAAAGGGCTGTGTGTCTCTTACACACTGTGAACTGCCCAGTGAAGCTGGAGCCCAGCTCTACCAGCCTCAAAGATGCTGGGCTGGGCCCTGTGTTACATGATGACAGGGTGACAAGCTAGAGTGGGAACCTACTATGTTTGAGGGCAAAGCCATACTCCTGATTACCTACCAGACCTCTTCTACACGCCTTCTTTCCCGTACCTAAAGTATAGATGTGTGTGAGGCATCACTGATCCGGCTTAATACACACTTCACGTAAAATGCCCTTCTGCCCACGCTGTTCTGTTTCACCCCAGTGTGGGTTTGGAAGGCATATAGCAAGCTGGCTTCGGTTCCTGGGCCCCGTGAGTGGCAGGAGCTGCTGCACCATCCCTGCTGGGAGCACGAAGGGGCTGGAGGGAAGGGTTTTCAGAGAATTGTCTCCATTCTCATCATTCATTTGTATTTTGAGAACCTCCTTTCCTGTTACCTCGTCTCACTTTCAGTAGAGTTCCTGGGGGCTTTGAGTTAAGGTTCATTCCGATTTGAAGCCAGGTCTTATGTATATAGTAATAGCTCAGCGGCAGGCGGTCCCAGACACCCCTGCTCATCAGCTTCCTGCTGACGGTCAGGCGCCATGCCGAGACTTCACTGGTATCATTCTTTCCTCCCTGCTCGGGGATTAGAAGAAGCCGGACTTCTCCGCCCACTTACTGATGAAAGACGCTTAGGCCAGGAAGGCTAGCCCCTTGGCGCATTGCACACACACAGCCAGCAGGGCTGCGCCTGGCTGGCCAGGGTACAGCTTCGATTCTTGTGGAAGCGGTTTTCTTTCTTGGAGCCGCATACTGAGCTGGAGCAGGGCTGTGGTTCTTTGTAGACTGGTTCACCTGCCTGTCTGATGTATAAGGAGCTCTGCATAAATCTGCAGCAACCTGTTATTTGTGGGTTGGACCAGGGTAGGTGCACTTCCTCTTTACATGATCTGTTAGAAAATGTCCTGGCTTTAGGAAAAAAGGGCTGGCCAGATAGCTCAGCAGATTAAAGCACCTGCTTGGGCAGATGCAGAGACCAGGGTTCTATCCCCAGCATGCCATGCCAGCGCCACCCCGGGGCACACTGAGATGGTGATTGAGACTGGGTGTGGTGGCGTGTGCCTGTAATCCCAGCGCTTGGGAGGCTGAACACAGGAGAATCACCATGATTCCGACCTGTGTAATGAGACCCTGTAGATCCTGTACTAAAATACATTACAAAAAGAAAAGAAAAAGACAATTTCCTGGCTTTGTTGGTCATTCAGTTTCTGTCACTTGGCTCTGCTGTTGATGTGATGACATAGCGTGTTAGGAAGCAGATGTGGCTGGAGCCTGGACAGCTTTATTTCTGAAAGTGTGTGCCCGCTGTGATCCCCTCGGCCCCAGGCATGGCGGTAACTTCCGGCCCAGGGTAGGGAGTGTACTTGAGAGCCTCGCCAGGAGGCTTCTCCAGCCCCAGCCCTGGCCCTGTGGCCTTGCTTCCAGTCTGCTCTCTGCCCTCTCTCCTGCTCTGTCCTGGTGCTGAGGCCCTTTTAGTTTCATAAGCAGGACCTCTGGAGGACACTAAAGATTTCTGCCCACCTGAAAGACATACATTGAATTGGCACTTTTTCTTCAGAGAAAAGATGCAACATGATATGTAGTGTTTTCTAATGAGGAAAAAACTTGCCTAATTAAATAAAAATGTACTTAACAACAAAAAGGCCGGAAAAAGCAAAATGAAAAGAGTGGATGAAGGTACAGATTGTAGAGAGATCTTACGAGGTCCTGGGCAGGAAGTGGGCTGGCTTTGTGGACCTGATGCCATCTGTGCTAACAGTCTGGTGTCTTGGGAGGTGGGCTCAGGCTGGTCTCATAGGTCCTGGAGCCTTGTCTTGACCCTCTGCTCTGTTGTCCTTCCTATTAGACCATGACATCAGCTAGGCCCCCACTGGACCCTGCCCAGCCCTGCCAGAGGCCTCTGCCTACCTCATCTTCTTCCTCATCCCTCACACCTGTGAGTGCTTCAGGCCCGGGGCCCTTGCCTGCGCGGTCCTCACCGGTGAACAGACCCTCCTCAGCAAGCAGCAAGGCGCTGTCTCCTGTTACCTCCCGGTCTCCTGGGGCAGCAGTGCCAGCACCCCCCAAACCACAGAGTCCTGCACAGAACATTGCCACATCCCAGGACAGCCCTCAGGAGAAGCTGGCAGAGCAAATAGCCCTGGTAAGCATGCCGAAGCCAATGAGAACATGTGTGCCAAGGAAGTGAAGTCTCCCTGTGTGCCCAAGGCTGGCATCCAACTACTGGGCTCAGGCCCTAGGCTTCCTGCCTCAGCCCCTGGTGTACCTGGGCCAGCAGGTGTAAACTCTCATAATGACCTGGATTCTAACTTGTGGAGTGTATGTGGTTTTGATTTTGAAGGCTGTGATTGTTTAAAACTGTACACCTTGCCCTGTGGTTTGGGATCATTAGAAGCCACGGTTGAAGCGCAGGGTGTGTGTCCCTGCTTCTAGTAAAAGCAGGCTCTGTGAGGGGTCTCTTCCTTGTGGCACAGTGACGGTGCAGGGCTGCTTTCTTAACAGCTGCAGGGGAGGGGGCAGCTGTCAAGCAGGCTGAGTGGTCAGAGCCAGGTGGGCCTCTCCTGCCGTTGCTCTCCAGCACAGAGCACTTGGCGCTTGTTAGGTGACTAAGCGTTTACTCTTCACAGCTTCATTAGGGGAGTGAAGAAGGTGCGGTATGTCAGAATAGAGTGTTACAGATCCCCTGCTCCTCACGATCTGACCATAACACAGTGGTCGACATGTGGTGGTCTCATTTCCAGTATTCCTCCTTGCCCTGGCTGTTTTCAAGCAGTTTCCAGCATCATATTGTTTTCCTTGTAAATACTTTGGCATACACACTAGCTTTTGCTGAGTAAGGTGGTGCATGTCTGCGTAATGCCGGCTACTTCGGAAAGTGAGGCAGGAAGATTCAGTGTTAAGAGACTGCCCTCAGGAGCTTAGGGAGACCTTGTCTTGAAATAAACAATAAAAATGCTGGGGCTGGGGATGTAGCTCTGTTGTAGAGTGCTTTCATAGCCCTTGGAGGCCCTGGAGCTTTTGGTGCTGGGCATGGAAGCGCTTTTCCGCTGAGGTACCCTGGCTGGGTTTTATTCTGCTTTTAGAACAGGGGTGGGTATGGTGTTCTGGCCTCCTCTGAGGCATCTGGGAGAAGCCTTGCTCCTCTGAGCGGCCCTTGAGCCACGTAACCAGGGTCCAGTGCTCACCTCAGGGTCTCCCCCTCAGTGCCTGACTAAGCCTCTTTCATTGTAGGATTCAGATATTGGAACCCAGGTTAGTGGAATGCACCTACAAGTTGTGTGTTCACCCCTTGTCTCCCCATACCGTACCCTTCCAGGAAAACCAGATCCACCAGCGGATAGCAGACTTGCGGAAGGAAGGCTTGTGGTCCCTGAGAAGGCTGCCTAAGCTGCAGGAGGCCCCACGGCCCAAGTCCCACTGGGACTACCTTCTGGAGGAGATGCAGTGGATGGCCACAGACTTTGCCCAGGAGAGAAGGTGGAAGTTGGCTGCCGCCAAGAAGGTGAGCTCAGAGCACAGGCCAGCTCTGTGGTGAGCCCATGTGCAGGGTCATGGTAGATGGACACCAGTGTGCTGTGGGCTTTTGGAAGCGCGTTCTCTTGCATGTGGAAGGAAGGCAGGAGCAGGTCTACAGAGCTGCAGCCTGCACTGCCAGGAGCAGGATCAGGCCTGGCTATGGTTCTGCTGCCATTGGGTTCCTACCCTTTCCTTTGGCTGGCTTTTTTTTTTTTTTTTGTGGAACCGGGGATTGCATTGGCTGGATCTTGGAATCAGCAGGCTTCCGATGTCCCACACCCTCCTGGTACCCAGGCCGATGAGTAGCCAAGGTGGCCAAGGCTCAGGATAGGGTGGCCCGCACATCCTGGCCTTTGTGCCTGCCTGCCTCTGATGCCTGCTTTATTTCATTGAATGTCAACTTCGTGACTTTGCCCACAGCAGACACAGTCCTGGGAGCACCACAGGCAGCCTTCTGAGAGCCCCAGCTACCCTCACCTACTGCCCTGTCTCTTATCGGGCCCTGTGCTGCCCTTCCTTTCCTGTGCTCAGGGTCCCCTGCCCTGAATACTTCTACTTCTGACATCCCGCCCTGCCCTGAATACTTCTACTTCTGACATCCCGCCCTGCTTAGTTTGTATTTTTTTACTTATATTTTTGATTTTTGAGACAGGGTCTTGCTCTGTTGGAAATGAGCCCCCAGACCCAACTTGTCAGTGTACATAATGAAGCATGCAGACACCAAGAAATCGCGACAAGTAACTTGCCTGTTACTTTTGCAAAATGGCACAAGTGTGAGGCGGCAGGCATCCAGGACAAAGCACGGTTGCCCCATTACGCCTCATGCAGAAGCAGCTGCTGATCTTTAAATTCCTTGGCTGAATTCAAAGGTTTACAGTCTGTCATGGTTAACTGCAGTGGTGATGGTGGTAAGGGCTTGGTGTATTGCTGAGTAGGTTAGAGGGAGTGTGGGGTTTAGAATGAGAAGTGTTTGGTTTTTATCTTGCGAATTGACTGTGTTCTGGGGAAAAGTACATAGTCACCATTTTTTGGAGCTCAGGACACTAACAGATGTGGTGGAGTGAGGTGGGTGTGGGTGCTGAGTAGACGGCCAGCTCATTTAAACCCCAAATCATGTTGCTTTGGCCTTTGCTTTGTCAGAAAAGACAAAGTCTGTTTTTCAGTTTTCCCCGTCTCTTATCTTTGTGTTCCTTTTTAAAACATTGTGAGCAGTTTATCTCTCTGTCCTTTCCCTCCCCCTCTTTTTTCCATTTTTCTTTTCTTTTTTCTTTTTTGAGACAGTCTCACTGTATTGTTCAAGACTGGCCTTGGCCTTGAGTTCATGATGTAGCCCAGGTTGGCTTTGAACTCTTGGCGACTCAGCCTCAGTCTCCCAAGTGCTGGGATTACAGCTGTGTGCCATCACACCCATCATGTTCTTCTATCAAGAACTTGTTAGTTAGATTAACTGGGAGAGACTGATGAGTAAGGACAGTCTCCAGGCAGGAATAAACAGACTTGGGCACAGGTGTGACCAAAGCACAGGCCCTGAAACACATAAGCAGATTTGGGAAGAAGCCACATCTGGACACTGTCTTCAAGAGACTGGAATCGCTAGCTCTTAGTCCTGTACACAGGTGTATCCAGAAACAGTCCTAAGGATCAGTGGTTGGAGCTCCTTTTTGGTGTTTTGCCTATGTTGTTATGATTGGGGTACGGGGGATTGAACTCAGGACCCTGCAGAATTAAATTTTTAGTTCATGTTTGTATCATCAGCTGCTTTCAGTTAGTCTGTAGTTAAGCTGTGTGAACCACATAAAAACACACAGTTTAGTCACATATAGTGTTCGTGTTTTCAGTTCTAAGGCCTTTATTTGTAAGTCTCACATGAGTTTGAAGACTCTTACATTTTATAATCTTTTGAATGACCTAGATAATTGTTTTTATGTGGGAGGTCAAAAGAGCCAGAGCTTTTAGAGCTCTTAGAAATACTGACCAGGGCCGGGGAGATAGCTCAGTAGAATAAGTGCTTGCCTGGCAAGCACAGGGTCCTGAGTTCAATCCCTGGTACTGCAAAAAAAAAAAAAAAAAGAAAGAAAAGAAAAAAGGAACAAGAAATATTGGCTAAATTGAGTTATAGCTATAATAATCTGCTGTAGCTTTATTATAAATTGACTAGTCAGAACTTTTTGGGGTGGCCAATTAGTGTAGATATTTTTTCTAATAGTAGTGGTAAAAAGGTAAGAGGGGAAAACTTTTTACTTTAGATTTTGATAGGTTTTTCAGCAGCACAGTAAACAGATAGCAAAGGTAAAAGACGCCTTTAGTAACGCCACAGCCCCGGAGAGGATCGAGCGCAGGT
>NDGN011411180.1:0-18405 GCA_002564285.1 Tympanoctomys barrerae
TGCTGGCCACCATGAGGAAGGCAGCTGCCAAGAAGGACTGAGCCCCTCTGGAATAAAGCTTTGAAGAAAGTTTTAAAAAAGCCTCAGGGGATGAAGAGTCCAGAACAGGACTGGCCCAGGGATTGCAGATCGGTGGGGGCAGGGCAGGGGAGGGAAGGTGGGGGGGCACAGGAAGAAGTTGCTAAGTGGGACAGTGCCCTTCTGGGGAGATGAGAACACTGTAACTAGCCAGAGCTGACAGTGGTGTGCCTTCGCCACCGCGCTGAGTGCCACAGAGCTGTGCTCTTTACAACGGTGAGTTTCACTTCTGTAGGTTAAATGAAAACAAAGCCAAATTAAAAAAACCAAACAGTTTAGGATTTCCAGCCGCCTATTTGGCAAGAGGTTTGTAATCAGCTAGCTCTGGTTTTCCTGCAGAGGCAGCTGGGCTGCAAGCTGCTGTCTTAGGGTAGCATGACTGGCAGAAGGGTGGCCACTCGGGGGGGGGGGTCTGCTGTCCCTGCTAGTGCCGGGGGCCTCTCCTGGCCACTTCCTGAGAGTGTGTTCCATTAAGCATCTGCCTTACCGCCTCTGTAAGGACTCTGGGCAGACCCCTGCCTCCGCATGCCTGGCCTGCCCTATGGCTCCTGGGCTCTGTCACTGATCCTGTGGGGCTAGGCGCACACCCATTTCGGGCTCCTCATGGCTGCCTGGGCCCTTGGGTCTCCCCTGCCTCCAGCCCCACTCCCAGGTCTGCGCTGAGCTCTCCCACTGTGCTTTAGGGCTTCAGGACTTCTATGGTGATCTGCCAAGTAGGGTCCCCAGACCCTCCAGCACCACACAGCTCCTAGAGCTCATGTGATTCTGGGGGAGCCTCAGAGAGTTCTAGATCAGAGGGCAAACCTAGCTCCTGTCCCAGGGTGGATGGCCGCTTGCTCTCAGCCCCTGCCCTGAGGTTTCTGAGTGCCTCAGTGTCCCTATTTAGCCTGAAGCTGCTTTCTGCCCCCAAGACTCTGGTTGCAGAGCTGTGAGAAGGCTCCAGGGCATCTCCAGAGGCTGTGAGTGGACTAGCCAGAGGGGAGGAGCCACCAGGTCCCCCTCAAAAGACACTTGTGCCTTTAGGCCATCTCTGTCTCAGGTGTGGTGCTTTTTGTTATTATTATTATTATTATTTATTTTTTTTTTAAATTGGAGATTGAACCTAGGACCTTTACATTAAGCTACATCTCCAGCCAGCCTTTATTTATTTGTATTATCTTATTTTATTTTCAGACAGGGTCTCACTAAGTCAATAAGTTGCCTGTGCAAGCTGCAACCCTCCTGCCTCAGCCTCCCAGTGTGCAAGGAATTCCCATCACTCACTACCATGCCAGAAAAACAGGTTCCATCTAACCCCAACCAGCAGAGGGGTGCAGAGAGGCAGGGCCCACAAAGGGGCAACCACAGTATCCACATACCTGGTCGGCAGTTGTCCCACCAGAACCCTGACTTCCAGTACTCTGAACTTAGCCAGCTTCCCTGCCCTGCCCTTGGGACCCTTGCCAAGTCCCTCTGACTCTGCAGCAACTGCTCAGTGTTCTAAGAAATTCCAACCCAGGGCTTTCTTGGGAATCTGGGTGAGGCAGGAAGTCCCCTAGGGCTGAGGGGCCCTGGAAGCCAGTGGTAGCCAGGGTGGGTGGTGGGGGTGCTGACCGGCAGTCCAGGCTGGCAGCTGTGGCTTGGGGACTCCACCACCTGGATTGGGCTACCAAGGTGGGCGGGGCTCCTGACCTTCCCTGTTTACAGGAGGTGCCCCGCACCGCAGGGGTCCACAGAGCCCGCCCACGCCCCTGTGGCATGGGGCCCCTGCGATGGCCTTCAGGTCACCATCGCAGCTCCCTTGCATTCAACCCTAGCCCGCTTCAGCCTTCCTGGCCTGGCACGCGCAGGAGGTGAGAGTTCCCAACCTAATTTGTTTGCTTAAAAATTGAATAAAAATAAACATTAGTGACTTGACATGTAAATACGGATTTTCAAATCCTAGCAGTCTCTGCAGTGCTATCCACAGTGAGGTGTTCAGGCCGATGTTCTAAGCTTTCCCTGGACGGCCCTCATGGTAGCTTCTGGTGTCCTCTCCCCGGTCACCCTCCCTCCACCCCCATTGCCCTTCAACTCCAGGGCCACGCTGCCACCTGAACAGACCAATCACAATGGAATCCATTATAATTCCAAAGTGGTCAAGTTTTTAAAAAGGGGTCAGGGAGTGGGGGCTGGCATAGGACTCTCTGCACCCAGGGGAACAGGACAATCAGCTATTGTGGCGTTAGAAGTTCCCCGTGAGATAAAGAGCCAGTCTGGAAAGGCTGACTCCCAGTTGATTGCGAAAGGCTGGAAAGCTCAAGGCCAGGCCGGTCCAGAACTGTGCTCAGGGACTAGCCCCTGCAGAGTGGCCTGGGGGCCTCTAAGCAGACAGGGCCAGGCCAGGTCCCTGCGTCCATCTTCTGAGGGTGCTAGCTCAGGGAGCCCTGTGTTGTCTCTCATGTCATGGGGTCCAGGGTGCCAAGCTGGTCCTCTTCTTGCTAAAGTACCTGCTGCTTGATGAGGGTGCCATGCTCCCCTGAGTGTTCTGGTGGGAGGTACCACCCTCCTTTCCTGGTATGGGCAGAGAAACTGAGGCACAGAGATGAGAGGCAGCTGTAGGTGTGAACTCAGGGTTGTGGACCTGGGCATAGCTGGGGCCTGCTGTTCCCACTTATCCTGTGAGCGGTGCCCTGGGACCGGGGCTTTGCAGGGAGGAATAACTTGTGCATCCTTACCCAAGGCACCAGGAGACGCAGGCCAGGCCACTAAGGGGACCATGCCGCCATCTTCTCTGATGCTTAGCCTTTTCCTGGAAGATGCCTTTGCTCTTGCGTTTGGGGCCCAAGTTGGATTGGTTTTCCTCAGCGTCATCTTCTCTTGAATCCACCTGTCCCGATGTAGATTCAAATAAATAGCTGGGACCTCAGGCAGATCCTCTAACCACTCTGCCTCAGTTTCCTAATTGAGAAATTGGAGGGAAGAATAGTTGAGAGTGCTTGGCTGTGTCCCGGCCCAAGCCCCTCACTGCATACTTACGTGGCCCAGAAGCTCAGCGCCCCCATCTGCAGCTGATGCTTTTGACATCTTGGGGATCGCTTTCCAAGGCTGGCTGGAGCATCCCATTCCTTCCTCTGCCAGCGCTGGCAACCAGCAAGGCCCATGCCAGGTGCCTGGCTCGTCCCAGTAGAGACAACCACGTGCTGGGAACAGGTGGTAGCTGAGGGCCCCCCAGCCAAATTGCAACAGATGCTGCAACTGTGGGAACAGGGGCCTCAGATCTTGACACCTGTGCTTAGCATCATGGGCTGTTTGGGACAGGGAGGGCACAGCCACCCTTCCCTCAGCACAGTGGCACCCAGCATGGGCAGGGCCTGACCCAGAACTGGAGTCCTCTTTGCTGCTGGCCACACATGGGCTGGGTCACTGTAGCTGAGGCACTGTAGCATGTCCCCAACTTTGTCCTCCTGTTTGCTCATGTGAGGAGCTGTCAAGGAACTACTAGTGACAGTGCCACCATCACCATGTCCTGTCAGCACCACTCACTCATCTGGGGACAGTCAGTCACCTGAACCCTCAGTGGGGAGCCCTAGAGAGAGGGCTGTGGGTGACCCGGCCTTGTATGGATCAGAGATGGGGAGCCTCTTTTTTTTTTTTTTAGCTTGTGGTGACTCCTGCAGGGTGTGGCAGAGGTGGGCACTGGGTCCCTGGTTGGTCTCACCTCAGCCACACAACCTGAGGCCCAGAGGAGCAGGTAACTTGCCAAGGGGTCACAGCAGGAGAGATGTTCCGATCAGAGCCAAGGACAAGGTGCACAGAAACAGCTACAGGGCTGCGGGCGGCCTCGGATTCTGCTCCATGCAGAGGCTTCTCCGGCCCCTGGCCCGCCCTGCTGACCTGCCGAGCAGCCTCCGAGCTCAGGTCTAATCTTATCGGCCCATCGGCCCTTGTCCAGGGCCCTTTTATGGTCTGTGTACATGAACATGTGTCCATACTGGTGGCGACGTTCCTACATTCAGACAATATTTGCCAAGTATCCAGGAGGGGCCTGGTTTATTAATTTATTATCCACCAGACACCTGAGATGCTGCCGCGGGCCAGGCCCCAAGCTGGGGGTGGGGACACAGGCCAGGCAGACCCCACAGGCATGCTGCCATGATGGAGTATGGGTGTGGGGTGGGCACTACCTGGGACTGCACTGCCCGGGGCAACACTCACACTCAGACAGGACACTGGGTGTGTGGGTCCAGGCAGAGTGGGGAGCTCAGGCAGGGTTCAAGTGCAGGCCTCCCTCCTCCAGGGCGTTACCTCTCCAGCCTCCCTTCCCTAAGGCCCAGAAAGGGCAGGTGTGATACCCAAGGCCACCGGTGGCTCCAGCCCTGTTGGCTAGCCCCTCTCCACTGGTGAGTATGAGGCAGAGTGGACAGCCACTGGGGACATAGCCATCCCCCCTGGAGTGGGCCCTGCTGACTACAGCCATCATCCCACCGTGGGGTACTTGGTAATTCTTCCCTGGTGGGCAGTCAGCAGTGCCCTGCTCTCCTCGACTGTGTCTCCCAGAAAGGAAGGGTCTGGCGCAGGCTTAGCTCCACTCAGAGGACTCTGTCCAAGACGAGCACATGCAGCTCTTAGCCCGGAGGAGGGAGGGGGTGGTCACCGAAGGCACTGCAGAGGGGTCTTGGCTCCATCCCCACTGGTACCTGGTGCTCTTTGGAAGATTGAGGGTCACTTTTCAGAGATTCTGCAGAAGGGGGCACAACGTGTGTGTGTGTGTGTGTGTGTGTGTGTGNGAGAGAGAGAGAGAGAGAGAGAGAGAGAGAGAGAAAGAGAGAGAGAGAACAGGTTTCATAAGGATAGACAGACAAGGAAGACCAGCGAAATAGGGGCCTGGAACCTTGGCAGGTGTAGGTGCCCTGGCTGGTGTTGTCTCTGAGCGCCAGGGCAGGGCAGGGTGGCAGGGTGGGCCCTGAAAGGCTGGAACCAGAGGTCCCACCATGCCCTGGTGCTGCTCTGGATGGGCCAGGGGCAGCTTTCCCTGGGGCCCTGGGGCACAGCAGGAGGCCCAGGTCCTCTTGGGGCTCTGTGTGCTTTCCTGCGGCAGAGCAGCTGGCTTGCACAGTGTCCTTGTTACTGGACTCCCCCAACTTCCATGTTACCAGCTATTGGTATTTACCTGGAGCATGCTGGGTATGACTAAATTGGTAGTCCCCTCCCCACTTGCACGGGAACTGTGTGCAGAGTGGCTCCAAGCTGCAGGGTCTGCTGATTGGTAAATACCAAGCTGGCTGTGAAATGCAGTGGAGAGGCCGCAAAGCCCCACAATGAAAGGGGGACTGGCGTGAGCAGAGCTAGCCTCGCGATGCTGAAAGGGGAATCAGCCCAGGATGGTTTCTGAGCCCACAGGTGCCCACCTGTACCTCCCTCCACCCTGGCATAGGGACTCCATCTCCTGTGGACACGAGACCTGCAGTGGGCTGGGGGCTCCACGCACCTATACCTTCCCTCCTCTCGCTCTGCAGAGCGAGAGCAAGTAAGGGTGTTGCTCGAGCCCACGCTGGCTGGTGTTTTGGCTTAGATGGCAAGGCTGGCATTCTGGAGCACATGGGGCAAGGCAGTGCTCTGAAGCGCTGTTTAATCTTTTTTTAAAGTCTATTTGTGTATTTGGTACTGGGTCTTGCTATACAGCTGAGACTTGTAGCTGCTGTTTCAGCCTCTGAGCACTGGGATTACAGGCGTGTGCAGGCAAGGCATGTGGTACTGGGGATCAAACCCAGGTCCTGAGCTTGCCAGGCAGGCACTTAGACCACTGACCACTGGCCCTCTGGAGTACTTTTAGGTGGGGTGTCCCTTCTACTAGAGGTCATGGGAGGCTGGGAGCACCCCCACATGCAAACAGACCTTGGTGTTCTGGTCAGTCTCCATTATAGATGGGTCCCTTCCCTGGTGGCTGTTCCCTGGCCACCAAGAGTTGGGGGTCCTGCTCAGACCAAATCTGCAGCATCCTAGAGGGTGTGGGCAGCTATCCTGTGGCCGCCATGTGGGCAGGGGGCAGGGGCACACTAACAGAGAGGAGGCTATAGGCAGGAAGTAGGAAGATCTTTTCCTGGCTAGGCCTCTGTGGCCTTGTGAGTACCTGCAGACACCTGTGACTGGCCCCTGCTCCAGTCTCCTTAACTGCCCACCCGCGTCCTGCTCCTGAGCCACATGGGCAGCTTGCTTAGAAGTGTCCAGCCTCCCCTGTGCAGCCGGAAGCTCCACCACCACGCTGCCCCAGGACAGCTGGTGCCATGTCCTAAAAGGTCACTTCTGCTTGCTCACCTGGTGTAGGGGGTGGGGGTGGGGCGCTGAGCCTGTCAAGCAGAAAGACGGAGTGGAAAGGGGCTCCCCTCTAAAGCAATTGTTCCACAGAACTTGGGCATCTGTCAGAAAGCCAAGAGGGTGCAGACTCTCGGGAAAGGAGGGTGTGGGTCTCTGAGCACCTATTTCCAGTTTGCAACATGTAGAGGAGGTGGGCACAGAGCAAGGGGAGGCTGGGCTGCTGGGCACCTCCTGGGAGTTGTCACTGCAGTGACTCATCGGCTACCCACCCACCGAGACTCCAGTTCCTGGTGGATTTTTGTCTCAGCCTGTTGATTTTTTTTGGTAGATTGGGATCTCCTTTCACAGAGGGATTTGAAGGACCAGAGAATCTTAGCAGTATCTGTTTCCCACTCAGGGTGAGGCCCACACCGAGCCTGCCCTCCGAGCCCCAGCATTCTAGAAGGGACTGGAGTGGCATCTCCTAACACCCCCAGCAGAGCCTCCCACAGCCAGTAGCACCTCAGCCTGGGTCTCCCACCCAAGAGAAGCAGCGAGCAGCTGGTTGGCACCCTTTCCACAGCTTATAACTGCCTGACATTCATTACCCAGCATGCTTTACGGTGAGGTCCATCTCTTACCCTTTGAAGGCTTCTCAATCATTTTGGTGTCACTCTCAGAACCCTCTGCCTGTCCCCCTGACACTGGCCACGGTGCTCTAGGGAGCCAAGCAGAGCTCTGAGCACTTTTCCTGACAGGACTTCCCTGTTGCCATACTATATTGTCAGGTTTAAAAACTGCTAGGCCACGTGCTCACTTCCCGCAGACTTGCAGCCATTAGGACAATTGGTGTCATTTTCCAAAGCATTTATTCACGGCCAGGAAGCAACGACCTTTATCAGAAAATGTGTGTCTTGGCCTTGGCGGATACTGCCGGAACCACTCGTTGCTGGGGTGGAGGGATGGGGTGGTGGTGGAGTGGGTGGGGACTTGGCTGCCCGTGGAGCTGGCCACCATTCCCAGCCTGTGGTACTGCACTCCTTCACGCCATCCTAAGTTCAGCTTCTAATATTCTAGGGGCTCAGAATATTCGGAAGCCAGGTCCTTTTCTGTTCAGGGTTGAAGAGCTGACAGCACCTGGTGGTTGAGGCACACTTACCCCTGTTCAGAGACCGAAGGCTCTTGTGTGAATGACATGCCACTTAGCCAGCAGTCCGCGGCCTGACCACTCTCCTGAGACATGGAGGACATGGGTGGGTGGGGGCTGAGTCAAGAAGGCACCACCCTTTCTGATGTGTGGGAATGCTGACATCCGAAGGTCATGTGCAAGGTCAGGGAAGTGCCTTCTGGACACAGAGGGTGGGGAAGTGGCCGCAGGTCAGCCCCTCTCAGGCACATGGTTGGCTGAGAAATGAGCATGCGTGATGCTCTCCTGTTCTGGGGCAGAGAGCGGGGGAGCCGAGGCTCTCTGTGCTTGGGGCAAGGCACATGTGCAGTAAGGGCAGCGTCAGTGACCCAGAGCCAGGCCTCACTGGCTTCTTTGGAGTTATCATCCCTTATTTTTTTTCATGATATTCCAGTAGGAGTTAATTTCTTCTTTTTTTTTTTGTGGCAAGCTCTACCTGCCCTGGGGGTCGGCCTGGCCTGGCATGTGGTGCCAGGATCGAACTGTGATCCCTGCAATCCCTGCGGTTGCCTAAGCTTGCCTAAGCAGGTGCTTCAGACTGGTGAGCTATCTCAGCCACCCCCGCTACTTTGGGTTTAAATAAAGGGCAACTCAGGGACAGTCAGGGTCAGGAGTAGTGTGTGTGGTTCTGCGCAAGAGCTTTCACCCTCAGCTTGTGTGTGGGATGGAGTAGAGAGAGGCCAGCAACACTGGAACGGCCCCGGATTGATGGGGGCTCACATGGGGGTTCAACTAGAGTTGGAGGAGATGAAGGGGCATTTCCTGCTTAGTTGCATCTCCGGAGCCAGTCACACCTGTGGCGGAGGGGCTGTCCAAGGCCACATGGAAACTGGTAGTATGGGGTTTGCCCAAGCAGAGGATGGTGACACACTTGCCTTGCCCCACACGCAAACCAGCCCTGTATGTCCCATGCTGATTTCTTGGGGGAGTCTAGGGCACAGCAGGATGAGTCCCCCTAGCACAACCAAGTAGAGCTAATGCTTGCTGCATGAACATGTGCGTGGGCGGGGCTGCGGGCGTGCTCTCTGCTGTGAGCAAGAGTGTGGCCTTCGCTCCGTGTAGCCTCCGCCACTAACTGCTGAGTAAACAGTGAGCTGTGCACATGGCCCAGCTGTTGTGCAAAAGATGTGCCCTTCTTAGGCACAAGAGTGCCTTGGGACAGCAGGAAATCTGGCTGAGTGGCTTGTCCCTGTGATCTGGCCCTGGCCCTGCTCACTACCAAAGGGACAGAGGTGTCCTTGCACAGCATAGAGCACTGCCACTTTTTTATTTTTTTTTAAAACGTATTTGGTACAGGATCTCACTATGTAGCTCAGACTCCTAGTGATCCTCCTGTCTCAGCCTCCCCAGCACTGGGATCACAGGTGCGTGCCATCTCCTTGTCTCAAAATATCTTAAATCTTTTTTTTTTTTTTTTTTTTTTTTCTTTTTGGTACCAGGGATTGAACTCCGGACCTTGTGCTTGCCAGGCAGGCACTTAGGCCGCTGCACTATCTCCCCAGTCCTGCACTGTCATTTCTTGATGGCCTCCAAGGGGACCTGTCAGCCCCCACTCAGCCTGGCACTCATTGGCCAGCTTCCTGGGGACACTTCCTGGCACACAAGGGCATAGGCAAAGGGCAAGACAGACGCTACACCCAGTGGTGTAGACATCAGACCTCCTGACAGTGCCTGCAGTAGGCACAAAGACAGAAAGACACACACAGTACACATGGAAAGCAGCTCCAGCCCGGTCTCTTGCTCTGGAAGCCCTGACCCCTTAGGACCCAGCCCACTGTCCCACTATGTCCCAGACACATGTCCCGGCATCCTGGCTCCCAGGGCTCAGCAGGCAACAAGATGCAGGGCCCACACCTGAATTTTCCCTTAGCTCCTGCCCATTAAGATCAAGTGCTCCCTTTTGCCTCCTTAAAAAAGTAAAGTTGTAACTGCAAGATTCAGACTTTCCTGAAGTTGGAGCTCTGGCAGCTACCGCTGAAAAGAATGCTGCTTATATTTTGCAGACACTGGTCAGCTCAGGGATCCCAGGGGCTCTGAGACCTGGTCAGCTTGGGGTAGCTGCCCACCCATCGCCCTGCACCAGGCTCTGGATGCCCTTCCTCCTCGCCAGCCCCTGCAGGCCAAATACCAGTCCCTTCACTGCCCAGGTTAAGCCTGCCAGAGCAGCACTGTGTGCTCTGCCTTCCGGGCTCCCTATGAGCTCCTGGAGCTGCCTCCCCTCCCCCAGCTCAGAGCAGCTGAGCACTGGGGCAGGCTGAAGTGACCACAGGCCTTCCTGGCTCATCGCCCACTGAACCTTCCCTGCTCAGTACCTCGGCCTACCTCTTCCAAGCCTAGCAATGTCCCTACTCCCTCACCCCTCTTTAGAGGCGCTGTACCAGGCACACTAGTTGTCAATAATTTTTATTTTCTCTGTAGTGGGATCCATGAAAGCCAGAAGCAGTTGGGGCCATGGCTCACAAGGGGTCACGGTGCTAGCCCTGGGCCTGACTGATGGGCAATTATAGTTAAAAAAAAAAAAATGCAGAGCACAGAGAACCAGTCGCTTGCTGCAGACATCACTAACCTCTTGGGAACGGCGGAGATTGCAGGAGACCTCCTTTAAATAACTCTCTACCCACAAAGTGCCCATCTGTATTGCCTGAGTACAGATGGTCACAGGGCCTAATCTCTCTTTGGACTTGAAGTGCTGCCGTCCAGCCTCGACATACAAGGCTGTGGCAGGCCGTTTGCATTTTCTCTCTGCTGCGGGTGGGCCAGGCATGTCCTGCTGGTCCCAAGCTCTGACCCAGGAGGCCAGAGTCTGTAGCCAGTGAGGTTTTTCAGACACAGGGTCAGATCTGGAGGACACACGGCACCTTCCCCAGAAGAGCTTCCCACACAGACACACTCTCTCTGGCACACACGTCAGGCTCACTGAGGAGGTTCTGCGGCTGATCTTTCTTCATGGCACGAATGAATGGCGTGGAGTGAACGTCACAGAGGACGCAGAAGACACCCAGCAAGGGAGGTTCATGGGAGGGAGGTGGGTTTGCTGACTCCAAGCCACCTGCAGCATGTGGCCCCACAAGGACGGCGCTGCTGAAGGCTGAGGCCAGTGGTCTCTTCCCTGAGTGGCAGGTGAGTCCTGGGCCACAGTAAACCATTGGCACTGCGGCATGAACACCCAGGGTCCCCAAGGCAGCCCTGAGAGACAGCCTGGGAGTGCCTTATTCTTGCTTCACAGGAAACAGGCTGGAGAGGTAGAAGGCCAGTACCAGGGAGGCCGTGTCCCCGACCCCAGGGAAGAGCTGCTTCTCTGCACAGCGCAGCTTCTCGAGCTTGAGGAAGGACTTTGGGAGAAACTGGCGTGTAGAGGTGGGACATTTCTGCTGAGGACAGAAGCCCCTATAGCGGGGCTAGAGCCCCAGGCCTCTCAGATTCTAGGGTTATTCCCAGGGACAGCAGGGATGGGTGGGCCCGGCTGGGCAGCCAGTCCACCACTGTCTCAGGTTGCACCCCTCTTCCCAGTGGGCTCAGAGTGTTCAGGACCGCCCCCCTGCAGAGAGCAGACGCAGCTGGACAGGAGTGCGGCTAGGAAGAGCACAGCCTGAGCTGATCCCCAATTCCCTGAGGCCACCTTCTTTCAGTCATTTCCGGCATGCAAGAGCTCTGAGGACCTTCCAGGAACTGAAGCCCCATCTACAGTCCTCACCCCACTTCCTTGCGGCCATCCACCCCTCTAGAACCACTTACCAAAGGTAAGAGCCAGGTGCCCTCTGCCAGCCTTGGCCACAGTCCAGGGCAAAAGGCAGCTCCCATTTTGAAGCTGGTGGTTTCTCATCCAGCAGGGTGTGACACAGGCTCTGAGGCTGAGATCTTTGCTTCTGAGATTTAAGTGTCCTTCCTGCCTGAGGCTCGGCGGCTCAAGAGGGTGATGTATGAACAGTGTCCAGGCCCAAGGCTACCCGTGGGGACTCCGGGCCCTGCTTTTCTGCAGAGGTGAGCTGAGCCATGATTAGTGAGTCTTCTTAGCTGGGACTTGAGGTAGAACCTTCCAGAAGAGCGCTGTGTCCCCCTCATCCTGGGAAAACACCCTTCTGGCCTGGTCACAGAGCTCTTCCATTTCCTGTTGGTGTGCCCCCCTCCTGAGCCCCTGGCATCCGCTTTTCTCCCTGAGCGAGAAGTCGGCAGGACTTCCCTGGGTGGCAGCCGGCGTCAAGCCTCACTACTGCCCTGCTAGCGCCTGGATACACACATCAAAGGTGCCCTCCTGTCCCAGAGGCCCCGGATGACATCACACAGCATTGTCAGCACAGACACTAGTGGCGGAGCTGGACCGAGCGCCAACTTTTAAGTATGCACACACACGCACACCGGCCAATAACATTAAGTGTCATTTTAAAAAATGGGTTAAATAAGCAGCATCGCTGAGGATGGCAGTGCTGGGCTGATTACCCCCTATTTGCACGTCCTGGCGGTGGGAAGGCTTGGAGTCTAATGACTGAATTATCACCCTAATGCCTTTTGCTGGCTGGGAATAATCCTGGGGTAACAGCTGCCGCAGGGTTTTTGGCTGGTTTCCTCTAATTGCATCCAGATTAAGGGAGCTGCGTGAAGGAAGGCTTCTCCACCCCGCCCCCCACCCCCAGCAGGGTTTCTCCCACTGACACGGCCAGGTCTGGCTTCCAAGACCCTGGCTGGTCCACAGGTGCAGATATCTCCTGGACCTGTGTTGGCCCATGGGAGTAGGGGGAGGGGCAGGGGTGGCACCTGGCAAGGATGCAGCTGGTGGGTCTGGGTCAGGTCTTAGGAACTGCCAGGGAGGAACCTGGGGAGGCCGAGACAGGAAAGATGCCGCTCCACCTGCTCCCCTCTTTCATCTTATTCTCCAGATATGGCAGCCCAAAGGCTCAAGGTGTCAGGCTGCAGAGAGGGGAGGACAGGACACTGTTCTTCCTCTCCAGCAAGGAGTGACATGGGGTAGCAGCAATTGTGGTGAAAGGAGATTGTAAGGGTCATTCTAGCCCTTACCTCTCATGAATTCTTAGGCTTTGTCTACTTGACATGAAGATGGGCTGCTACAGGGGAGAGTCCATGCCCCAACCCCAGGATGCCAAGTCCAGTGACATGACTGCCTTAGCCACAGTGATGTTAGCAGGTGCAATGTCTGCAGGGCTTGGAAAGGCACAGCCCAGGAGGGTTGGACAGCAGCAGCAGGGATGTGAGAGACCTACCCTTACCGGGGATGGACCTCCCTGGGTCCCCACAGTTGGTGAGACTTCAACGCTGAGCAAGTCCAACTGAGATCAGAACCCCCCCCACCCCCGCAGGACTGTGACCAGCACCTCTGTGTGTGTGAGCTAAGCGCACGGGGTTGCAGGCCACCAGGTTTAGGGGTTATTTGCTACAGCATATTATTGTGGGAAGGGGTAGCTGACAGTATACCTGTTTCCAAGGTCCAGCTCCCAGAGGTTGGGGCAGTTCAGGCCTGGTTTGCTCTAGCTATTTTGTCAGGATGTCAGGAGCCAACAACCCTCTTTTCAGAAGCAAAACAGATGAGAATCTCACCTCCCAGGGCCACTGCTACAAGATCATTTTGGTCAGGTCAGCAGCTCTAGGTCAACACAGTAACTGGGCTTCTCAGTCCCACCCCCACCCCAGGGCTCCTGGACAGAGGGACTTGGGAATTTGAAGATTCTTGAGGAGAGGACCAGGCTTACGAGAGGTCGGGGACTCCTCTCCTTCCTGTTGACAAACATCCTTTGAAAGTGGCACTGTCCAGCAGTGCCCACTCTTCCACGACAGAGCTGAGCACAGGAGGATCCTTTGCCCTTGGGTGACATCGGGAGAGGGCTCCAAGTGCTCCACTCCCACTGCTCCAGGTGTGGCTTTCCATGTGTGGCTGAGAGAGCGCTCACCACAGGTCACAAGTGTGGCTTGTCCATCACTCTCTCCCAGAAGCAGCAAGTGCCAGCCTTTTGGAGGACAATGTGCTGGGAAGCCTCGTTCCCACCCAGAAGCTGAGAGCCCTGTGTGCTGCTATGTGACAGTGGCCCTTTGTGCCCAGCCACCTGAGAAGCTGACTGATGGGAAGGCCATGTTCAGGCAGAGGCTGCAGTCCCTGAGGGATATAGCCCAACCTTCCCAGCCAGCTCAGGTGTCTGATCTTGGCTGGCTGGTCACTTAATATTACACTTACACACACACACACACACACACACACACACACACACACACACGCTTCAGCCCTTTTGGTCCCCAGTTGGCTGCTGTATATGGTAGGGCTGACTGTAAACAGCACCTCGGATCTTAGGTGAAGGTCGCAACCAAGGGGTTACATCTGGCCAATGGGGCCTGTGGCTCTGGCTCATGGACAGGCACTTCCTTTCCCCCGTGGGCACAATGCTTACCCCGACCCAGTCCCCAGTATTAACACTGGTCCTGGCATCAGGAGACCTCTCCTGGCCATTCTGGCAGATGTCTCTCTCGTGCTGGCTCCTGGCAGAGTGTGGGGTGGATGTGGAAGTTCCCGGCTTGCTGGGATATCACTGTGCCTTGGCAGAAGACCCTGTTTTTCTGCATCCCTTGGTGCTGGGGGTGAATAAGGCTTCCTTTTCTTATTCCTGCTTTTCCATTCCCTGGCAAAGAAGAACTCCTGGGTCATGCTGAGCCCACCGAACGTGGCTGGTACGAGGGCCCAGTGAGTGGCCTGCATCCAGAGGCACTCCTGCCCCCCAAGTTCCTGGAGCCAGCCTCTCTCTGGGCGACTGGTAGGCCCACTGCTGTCATTTCCTGACTCTGTCATTACTGGGCAATGGTTCTCTTCATGCTGCCCAAAGGCATCTTTCTTATATTTTTACCATCCCTGTCCCCTCCACGCCCGTCCCCACCCCCTCCCACATGCTAGGACCTCTGGCGAGGCTCTTCACCCCTCGTCCTAGGCAGGCAGCAGCCTCTATCTGCGGAAACCAAAGCCTTCCCGAGATGCCTTTGGGCCCTTCTTGCCATCTCTTGGGGGTTTGGGTGAAGGCACCTCCACGGTGCCCCCGTAGGGACAGCTCTCAGAGCCGGGGTGCAGGCCGGTACACTCCACAGCGGGCATGTACCCACTGTCCCACATGCCTGTCCCACAGAGCTTGCACAGGTCATGCAGACCGCAGGGGATGCGTGGCAGGAGGCGGAATTGATACAGCAGACTCCTGGCCTACAAGGAGAGAGGACAGGGTCAGGGGGAGACTGGTGGCCAGGTCCTCAGGGAGCAGCTGAAGGCAGCAGCAGCAGTGCTGGCCAATGCTTGGGGCTCGGTCTGTGGATGGCTCAGGGCTCTCCTCACTGGCTTCCACTCAGTGACAGCACAAAGGTCCTGGGCCTGCAGAGGCCATGGCAAAGGGACCATGAAGCTTTCAGGAGACGTTCTAGGTGGCTCAACACAAGCTCCCAAATGGTCTTCCTGCAGGACTGCTTTGATTAGCGCTTCACCACTTGCCCAGGCCACCAGGAGGTTCTGGTGCCCCGTCCTGTCCAGTAGCCACCTTGGGCTACTGTGGGGTCTGTTTTGAGGCCCTGTGCAGAGAACCCCTCCTTACTGCCCCCATGGAACACAAGAGAACTCTAAGGAGCAGCACTTCCAGCCCGAATTTGGAAGTGGGGGAGGTCACAGATGTTACAGGCCCCTCCCTGTCCCGGCTAACCTGGCATGGGAAGCTGCCTCCTACCCTCAGGCCAAGACTCCTCTTCAGTCTCCCTAACTCTGGGCTGGGAGTGCAGAGCTATAGGATGGGCACCAGCCCAAGAATCTGGCCATGGAGGCCCCAGTGCCAGGACAGGGTTCAGCAGGAGTGTAGGGGCAGCCTCTTTGGGACACAACAAATCCTGAGGTGCGGCTGCAGACGTTGACCCCGAACCTCAGGCCAAAAGGGGGAGGGCAGGAGTGCAGGGCCTGCATTTGGGGTGGAGCTCTGAGGTGGGGGCCTTCGTTCAGGGGGGGAGCCTGTGTGCACGGGGCGGGGCCTTATGTGGGGCTGGGGCTTCTGGGTGGGTGAGCCCACTTGCCTTCCTGAGCACCAGCTCTCCGTTCATGTGCATGGCCAGGTTTCCGAAGTGCAGGAGCATCTGGTCCGTGGCGAGCTGCTGCTCAATGACGTCATCCCCGTAGATGGCCACGATAGCCACACAGATGAAGAGGTGGAAGTAATCGGTCTGAGGGGAGAAGTGGAGCTCAGGCTGGCCTGGCTCACCCCTGACCCCACCTGGAGGAGTTCGGAGGTCCATAGCAAGGGTCTGGATCTGGGACCTAAGCTGAAGGGTCTTGTGGTCCTGCGCAGCTGCAGTGGCTTCATGCCAAGTATCCCTATGAGCAAACAGTGTGCCACCCACACCACACTGCTCTGAGTCCGGCTTGTACAGTGCTGATACTGTTGTGGTCAGGTCTTTGGGGTATCTGTGATGGGTCAAACAATACCCTCCCTCCAAAGCCTGGCCCACATGTGGTGGTCAAGTGAAAACACACTCCTGGGGCGTATCAGCCCCTGGCAGCCTGAGTGTGCTGGTCTGCCCTCCTGCCTGCATGCTGAGGCCCAGACTATGGCCTGTTACTAGGACTCTGGCAAGCAGACTGCAGCCGAGCAGTTCCCCAGTGTCCTCTTGGAGGGTGGACAGGAGGGACAGGATCTCAGAGTTCTTCTCTTTTCAGAGGCTCAGGGAAGACTGCTGCCCTCCTTTGAGGCTGCCTTGCAGGGCCTAGTGGGGGTCCTGGCCATGCATGTGTGTGCACTCAGGTAGAGGAAGGATGGGCCCCAGGACGTCTGTCTCCTGCCATTTGCCACCCACCCAGACGCCGAGTCCCCAGTCAGGCAGGAAGAATGCTCACTTTGGGCCAAGGCTAGGGGTGACCAACTCCCCAAGCTGCCCAGCTGCTCCCCCCAGAACTGATCTGGAAAGGTCTTGTTTTGGCTCAGTCTAGCCCTGTGGCAGTGGGGAGAACTCTGGTTGGGGTGAAAGGATCCTCCTGGAATAACATGGGGGAGGAAGGTGGGGCATTCGCGCTGCCTGTGTCCATGGCACACATGCGGGTGGGAAACGCAGCCCAGACCCCAGCCAGGGCTAGGAGCTGTGGCAGGCCGTGGGGACGAATGAACGGGTTTCACAGGGGCCTGTGCTACACTGCTTAAGATATACCCGCCTGGTGACACCGCGCAGGGTGGGGAATGCCCATCTCCTCTGCAGAGTGGATGAAGTGGGCGACTGCACCTCTGCAAGGCCCAGTGCTGGAGCTGCAGCCGCTGCGCTCAGGCGAGAGAGGCCTCCCTTCCAGAGTGCATCCCTGCTATTGTTTTTTAAAGGCTGACAGATCCAAAGAGACCCGCCTATCCTCTCCCATTGACAACCGGTGCCTGATGTGGTGTTAAAGCTGTGTGACAGAGAGCGCCCGGCGCTGGGAAGGAAATCAGTGGAGGAGACGCGATGAAGGGTCAGTGGAAGCTCGCACCAGCGACCAGGCCTCTCTGGAGGGGCTGCCTGGGAGGACGGACAGCACTGGGCCCTTTTCTGAGAATGAGGAAGAGAGGCTGCACGGGATCTTGGTGTACCACAGAGCAGTCCCAGGGGTGCAGGCTGGGCGGGCTGGCCCCCACACATGGGCACTGGCACCCCGGCCGCTGTGGCCTCAGGGCTGGCTGATGTTTCTCCCACTGATTGGTTGTGACAGGAGGGAGCTCAGCCCCGAATGCAGTAATGAGCACCGTCAGTGGGCAATCTGCATCGATTTCAGTGACTGGGGAGGCAAGGGCTGAGGCCAGGCACAGGGGACCACACAGCAGTTGCTGTGAGGGCCTGACTGTTGGTGGCATGTGGCAGGGATAGGGGGTCCCCAGAGAAAGTCTGGGGGGAGGCTGGGGTGGCCTCCCTGCTCACCTGGTAGTGGGCCCAGCAGGCCTCCCAGATGCGTAGGGCCTCGGCCTCAGGGAACTCCCGCTTGAAGCATAGCAGCAGCCAGCGGTGGCAGAAGAGCATCTGCAAGCCGTCCTCACCCAGCGACACCAGGTGCTGGTAGAAGCGCAGGTGTGTCAGTCGCAGCAGCTCCCGCAGGTAGAGCTGGGGGAGGCCAGGAGGGTCAGCCCACCTGCAGCCCTGCCTTGGCCTGGGCCCACTCCTCCACCCCAGCTTTTACAAGCACACACAGGGGTCTCTGCCCACTTATCCACTCCACCCCTCGGAAGTTTGCTCAGACCAGTCTTTAGTTTGACCCCGGTTTAATCCCTGGGAGACCTCAGTTGATCTGAGACACAAGTCACCCCTTTTCTTACATGCTGGTGCATACATTGGGGAAACAGGCTCAATGTGGAGAGTAGCTGTCTCTCTACAGGACTGACATTAAGCCACCATGCTAAAGCCATCCATTTGGTTATAACACGTGTTTTGTAAGGGTGTTCAATGTCTGATAGCATATTGTCCATGAGTGATACTGTAAACTCTGGGATACAGGGTTATATTTCTTTGTTTAATAATTTCTAGGGCCAGGGAGATGGCTCAGTGGAATAAGTGCGTCCCTGACAAGCACAAGGGCCTGAGTTCCATCCCCAGTTCTGAAAAAAAAAAAAATCTAATTTTTTTTTGTATTTGTATTTTAGGTAAGGGTCTACAGGGTGTTCAGGGTCTCACTAGTAGATCAGATTTGTAGTGATCGGCCTGTTTACAGCCTCCCAAGAGCTGGGATTACAGGTGAACTCAACCACCAGCCTCAGTCTCAACTGCCATCTCAGTGCGCCCTGGGGGTAGGGCCGACACAGCAGGCCCGGGAATCGAGCCCAGTAATTTCTAAATTGTAACTAAAATAAATTAAAAATTATTTAATACACATAAAAAATAAATGCAATTTGAAGTGCTTTAAGTTTTTTTTTTTTTTT
>NDGN011411182.1:0-10856 GCA_002564285.1 Tympanoctomys barrerae
CAGAGAGGTATAAAAATGAAGTATAAGGGGTGAAATCATTTTGGTATGCTGGACTGTAAAGTGCTCACATCAACAACTACTGACATTGCTAATCCTGCCATTGACCCACTACTATTATGAACTACTGGACTGTATTATAATATTTTGCTGAATTCATGCACCTATAATATTTAAAAGGCAATGCAATACCCTTGTCTGACAAAACTAAACAAAAAAGAGGATACAAATGAATGACCATTTTGTATCTGTATATCCCAAATAGGATAGATATACAGCTACATTCTCTTAATTCAGTGAATAAGAATTGTTCTAATAGTGTTTGTTGATGTGATGTCATGTCTGCATCTTGTAGAATGAATAACCACTGAGACAACAATGTGCAATGTATTTATTATTGAAACTATCCTACTGATCTGTTTTGAAACTGTTTCATTGCTATTTCTTTCTCAGTAAAATTATTAAAATAAATAAAATATAAAGGAAATTGCTAATGTAGTTAGAGTTTAGTGAAAATAAGGATGCAATTTATTTTCCATCCAAAAAAAAAAGGAAATGGATTGAAGTGAACTTACTTGACATTTTTAGCTGTTGTTGTAATTTAATTTCCCTCCTTGAGTAGTGTTTGGAAGTGGTGATTCTAGCAAAGTGATTTCACCATGAAGGCTACCATCTCACGAATGGAGTAAGTGATTTGTGGATTTATAATATAATGTGTTTTGGAAGCCGTGTTATACAAATCAAGTTCTCTCATTGCTTCCCTGTCCCTATGAGGTAAGCAGCCACATGATCCCTTTGCCACGATGTTTTGCCTTCTTGTAGGCCAAACTATGACTGGTGCAATCATGGGCAGAGACCTTCAAAATTCTGAGTCAAACGTTAAACCCTTCCTCATTTAAATTTCAGATATTTTGTCAAAATTAAAAAATGTTTGGCAATGGTTTTTTCAAGATAAATCAAGAGCTTTCCTCATGTTCAGTCTTCTTCCTTTCTTCTTAAAAAGAAAAAATAAGCCTAACTCAGATATCTCTAAGTTAAAAGTTAGCAAACCTGACATCACTAAATCATCTAATGTGTTTTCCCTAAATAAACATTTCAGATCTCAACACTCCAGATTACTTATTTCAGTACCTTGCAGTGAAAATCTCAGGAATAGTAGAGGTTTATATATACATATACAGAAGACATAGATTAAAAAAAATTAAGATACAATTTCTGAGCTATCTTCCTAGCCTTCAACTTGGACTTTGTGTGTGTGTGTGTGTGCGTGTGTGTGTGTGTGTGTGTGTGTGTTTAGTACAAGGTCTACAGGATCTCACTACACAGATCGGACTGATCATGATCCTTCTGTTTTCAGCCTCCCAAGGACTGAGATTACAGGCACATGTCCCCACACTCAGTCTCAATCACTCTCGGCATGCCCTGGGGTGTGGGGTCAGCACAGCATGTCCGGGATTGAACCCAAGTCCCTGTGTCTGCCCTAGTAGGCTTTTTAGTCCACTGAGCTATCTGTCTAGCCCTCCAAGTTAGCCTCTTCAGTTATGTTAAAATTTGACGACTGCTGAGATGGACTAAATGAATTTTGTATAAGATGGACATTATTCTTTTGAGGACCAAAAGCAAAATGTGATGGTCTCATGCATTCAGAGGCATAGCTTTTGGATGATACATAGATTTCAAGGTCACTATTCTTCAGTGGGCTAGTCCACCCATGAGGAGTTTTTATCTAATTGTGCAGTTAGAAGCTGGGGCACAGTTGAAGGGGTGGCTTGGAAGGGTGTCTTTTTGTCACTTGCTCTTTCCTGTTCATTCGTGAATGACATGAGCAGATTTCTCACAACATGTTCTTCTACTTTTCTGTTTCTACCTTGACATCAGTCCATTTTGGACTGAACCCTCAAGAATAAAGAGCTGAGAAAAACCTGCTCTCCTTAAACTGTGGGTGTCGAATACTTTGTTCCAGTAATAGAAATGTAAATAATGTACAGAATAACTTTTTAATGCATTAAATGATGAAGTCTGTTTTATTTCTTGTTTATTTTCTAGCATTCAGCATTAATAAAAGAAATGGCATTTCACTGAATTTACAATATGGTTAAAAGAAATATGAGAAAAAAGTTGTTGATATTGTAACATACATAATTTTTCCACAGAAATATAAAATGTATATAAAATTAAAAATTTAGAAATCTCAACAAAAAGATTAGTTTTATAATGTTAGCATATTTAGTAAAAATCAAAGAGGGAAATCACTAATTAATATCATAAATTAAAAGGAGTTACAAATCCTATATACATTTAAAATGAAAGCATATCTTATCATAAAAATTTATAGCAGTAGATGCTACACTGTCAGAGCAATGGAGCAAAAATATAAAGCTGACATGAAGATATAGAAAAATATTTAGAATAAACTTCAGTTTATGACTTAAATTATACTTTAATCAAATCACTATATGCAATAATGCTTCTAGAGTGACTTATTTCCATTGATTTTTTCTCATGTATTTAAAGAAGGTCAAATACAAATTTTTTATATTTTCTATGCAAATTAGAAGATGATAAAAACTACACTAAATTATTTTATGAAATTAGTGTAACCTGACAAAGGTCAGTGCTAACAGGTAAACATGATGTCAAGATCTACACAAAAAGAAAATAACCTACAACAGATTCTGGAAAATTAAGCCAAATGATGTACAAAACCTTAAGAATTTAGTACAGCAAAGTATATTTTACAAAAATATGCAAATGCAAAACAGTCATTGTAATTCAATACTCTAATAGAAAAATCAGGGAAAGGCATATCATTTTATATATAAACCTGAGAAATTTTGGGGATAATAAAAAACTTTTAGACATAAAAATCAAAACAAAAGTATTTTCAGCAATGAAGTGTTATTTACTGGTTTTAACAAAGATTAAGACAAAGCAAAAATTTAAAGATAAAACGTTTTAGACTCTCATACATTTGCATTTCCTACTGGTGGTAGGAGGAGTCAGACATTGCTCACTACTTTGATTCTATTCAACATGTTTTCTGAGTGCACTTAAGAAAATAAATCTTAAGAACTAGCAAAATAACTCCACAGATTAAAGCACCTGCTTAGGGAGATGAAGTAGCAGGGTTAGATCCCCACCTTGCCATACTGTCCCTGCCCCTAGGGCGGGCTAAGAGAGCAACTGACACTGGGCATAGTTGCGTGCACCTGTAATCCCAGTGCTTGGGAGGCTAAAAATAGGCAGATCACTATGAGTGGGCTCTGTATAATTAGATCCTGTAGACCCTGTACTAAAGATATGTTTAAAAAATCTTAGAAGTTGGAAATGGAAAAGGAAACTGTAATAATGTTTCTTATGTTTCTTATATGCAGAAAAAGCCAAATGATCTGCAAGCATGTTATTAGAATTAAATTATCCATAAATAAACATGATTGAAACTCTCAACATAAAAGTGAAATAATGTATTTTTTTTATGCCTTAAAAATGAGATAGCTCAGTAGAATAAGTACATGCCTGGCAAGCACAGGGTCCAGAGTTAAATCCCCCATACCAGAAAAAAAACAAAAAAACTACTAAATAGAAATAAAATTTAAAACCTACTGGGTTTTAAATCCATTTGCATATATCACAAGAATTCCTCAAAAGGGCTGGCTAGATAGTTCAATGGAATAAGTGCTTGCCTGGTAAGCGCAAGGTCCTGAGTTTAATACTCGTTACTAGGAAAAAAAAAAAAAAAAAAAACAACTCTTTATGATTATGGGACCACAGAGCAATGTGATTGATGACACAAAGTGTGCCTAAGGGGAGTCACCTGAAGAGAAAACATTCTCTCAGGCTTTCAAAGACAGCAAATTGGTCAAGCAATGGCTATGACTCATCCATATGGCTGACACAAAGGATCTGTAAATCACTCTACAGTGTTACAGGATAAATCCTGAAGACACTTGACTGACCTTATCAGACATAAGAGTTACATTTCATGTTATACAGGTGTTACTTTACTTTGGTCTCAACTATCCAGCAGAAAAGTATAAAAATGAGGTATATAAAGTAAAGCCATATTAATATACTGAGCTGTGAAAGGCTCAAGTCAACAACTTCCATGGACAACCCAGTACTATTGTAGACTGCTGGACTGTGTTGGATTGTTTTGCTGAATTTACACACCTGTGGTATTTAGATGTCAGTGGAATACCAATTTCTGACCGGACTAAACAATAAAAGGAGATACAAAAGAAGGACAATTTTGTATCATATACACAGAATATTTAGGATAGATATACAGCTACTTTTGCTTAATTCGATGAGAAGAAAGATTTGTACTAATACTGTTTGGACAGGATATTCTGTCTGCTTCTTGTACTATGGATAACCGCTAAGAAGATAACAATGTTGAATGTATTAATTATTGAAAGTGTCCAATTAATCAATATTGAAACTGCCTCATTGATATTTCTATCTCAATAAAATAAAGTTAAAAAAAAGAATTTCTCAGAATAAATCTAATGAAAGATGTAGAATCCTGCTTTCTCTTAATAAAACCACTAAATTTTCCAATGAAAAATTAAAGACAGCCTACTTCAGGGACAATATGTTGCTCATTATAAGAAATACAAGATATTATTTTCTTAAGGACAATTAATATACTTAATGCAATTCAAATAAAACATGGCACCAGTATTCCCATATGGATATTGACAAGATTTTTTTTTTCTTTTTTGGTGGTGCCAGGGATCAAACTCAGGACCTTGTACTTGCCAGGCAAGCACTTATTCCACTGAGCTACCTCCCCGGCCCTTATATAGTTTGTTTTTTTTTTTTTAACAAGATTTATTTTTATATGGAATTTGAAAAAATAGAGATGAGTCAAGATAATACATTGGAAGAAGTCAGCTGAAGGGGTTGCACTACAAATTTTCATGGCATGTTAAGAATATGCAGCCGTTAAGAATATTTGGCTGCTTATAATTAGCATATTGTAGATACAAGTTCATCAGTAAATAGAACTCTAAAGTAGAAAGATATAGCTCTGTATAGAATTTCATCTTACAAAAAAACGCTCCTGAGTTGAGTGTCGTGGAAAAGCCCCATGACCAGCAATTACACACAGAGCATGTCAGCAACAAAAATGTATTCCTATATCCACCATAAAGACATGTTAATGGCCTTAGCAGAAAGGGAAAAAATAAATACTGGGCAAAAAAATACAATGTTAGCGAAGTGTACAATGAAAATTGTATATATTCATACAAATAATATAAAACAATGAAAATTAATAAATAATACTTGCACACAATATTGATAAATCTCATGAAATTAATATTCTATTAAATAATCCACATACAAATTAACACATCATACATAGTTAAATTTATAAATATTTCAAACTATGCAAACCAATTTCTAATGACTGAATTAAAATAGTTCTTATTCATGAGTGATTGTCTCACAGACAACACAACTTTATAAAAATTTTACCGCGATATTTACTCAAGAATTTTATGTAATTGTGCAGATTTTATCTTAAAATGAAAAGAAAGAAAGGTAAAATATTAAGAAAGGAATAAAGGGAAAGTGGAGAGGAATAGAGAAAGGAAGAAAATATATTCAACATTTGAAAACTGAATATGCAATAAGGAACAAAACATGAAAATACAAGGAAAAGCTCATTTCTCATTTAGTAGCCTGTGTGACATTTGAATGAAAAAAGGAAACAAGGCTTTATTTTTGAGATGAACCGAAAGAAATATAAATATGTCCAATTATCCTTATCTTAATTTTAAGGAAAATGAACAGAAAATAAGAAGTACACTATATGATGTAATTCCAAATTTTTCTATTTTATTCTAGCTATACACTAAGACAGTTTTAAATACAATTGATCATCATTCAGTACATTAATGTGGCTACAATATCCGAGTGAATTGAGAGAAAGTACATTAAATGTTCTTTGAGTATATTTGGTTGCTTTTTCCTGCTTTCTGTAACACGTACTAAGGATAATTAGTATTGATCTGAAAATTTGAGTTTATGACCAAGTACTGCTCATTCCTTCTTCAACCTCTCTGTACATAGAGTGATGGCACAAATACGAAGGATCACACTTGATTAATTAAATGAAATCTAATTTCTAAACAAGGCATGTGCTTAGTTGACTGTTTACTTCTTGCCTCTCACACACTATAAGGACCTTTTGTGAAAAGTGTTTGATTTCTATATTTTAAAATAAAGTTTAACAAGGTTTCTACCAGATATAAAATGAAATTTGAAAAGTCTGGAAAAATGCTAATAATTTGCTGAAACAATAATCAGAAAGCCGATGTCAGGTACAGTAGTGTAGAAAGAAATTTCAAAGTAGGTTGTGGAAAAAGATGAGGCGTTACTGTAGCAGGAAATACCACTTATCTAGTCTGTTAGTCACTTGGGTAATAATTCCTGTTATAGTTTCATTATTATTGTCTCCTAGAAATGGCTGGTCAATGTAATGCACAGCTGATCACTATTATTTATTTATTTTTAATGTATTTGGTTGTTGCAGGGTCTCAATGCACAGCTTGGACTCTCAGTGATTCTCCTGCTTTCAGACTACCCAGTGCTGGGATTGCAGGCATGCATCAATGCACCCAGACTACGGCAGGCACAGCCCATCCTGGGGGCAGGACTGGCATGGCATGTGGTGCCTGGGATCAAACTGCACTCCCTGCACTTTCCTAAGCATGCCTAAGCAGGTGTTTTAGTCCACTGAGCTTTCTCACCTGCCCAGTTGAGCTATCTCGCTGGCCCTAGTCATTATTATACAGAGTACAAGAACCAATCAATAGCTTCCAAATACTCTAATTCTGTACTTCCTACTTGATTATTCAATATAAGCTCCAAATTATCGAGGATTAGAGTTTCACATATTTTTCTTGAAGTCAGTGCCTGTTGATGTAAATAAATCTGCCTCCAAATCCTGGCTGTCTTTTTGGTGTTTCTCCTTGTCATTGTTTCTGCTACATTGCCTGAAAAGACTGACTGTGTTGACATTTTGGATCAATGTTCATGCCCTCATGGATGGAGCAGGCCCCTCTCCCAGGTCCTGATGGGAAGGCACACTCTCAAGATTTCTTGAGTCATGTCAGAGGTCTGGAGGAGGATTCTTGACTTCCCACTGAGTGTGGTCCAATTGGCCACTTAGCTCCAATGTCCTCCTCACATTGGACCTAAAAGGGAGGAGTACACTACCTGATCCAGTCATCAGGATTAGGTAAAACCTCTAGGGGCACCCCACTTAGTCTGTCTGTCAGTCATGCTCAAGTAGAGCAGAAGGAAAGCTTGATGAACTGTTGTTAGACAGGGCCACTCTTGAGGGAAGGGGATTAGAGTGCTCTAGCCTTGGAGTACCCACTGAATGCATGTGTGAGTGAGTAGAATGGATAGTAAAAGCAATAAGCTCTTCCCTCTGTGAACCAAGACTGGGCAGCACTGGTCATAGTGCTGATTGGGCCCTCACCTGTGGTTCCATGGCATCAACCTATGGCAAAATAGAAGCTTCACTATTAATGATTAGGGATTTAAAATGGAGCTAAGCTGCTCCAAGACTCCCTGATGTTGTTTCTCTCTGAGCCTGAATAAGACCTGAGAATTCTGCCTTGGCAGACAAATCACCTTCACTGACCCCCACAGTTACAAATAACAGTTGTAACTACTATGTAGACTTGGCTACTTGCAGCCATTTGAAACAGTTCAAGTTCAGTCAGTCATTGCCTGCATTTTGGCACAGAGCCACCCTCCCCTGAGAGGCACCTGTCCTGATCAAGTGGGATCATCTAGCGCCCACCCAAGAAGATTGTCAGCAATTCCTTCTGAGTTACACATTTTGACTAAGGAAAATTTGGAAATGTCAGCCTGAACAATGAGTTGCCATTGACTTTCCCAAAGATTGTCCCGCCTAGAAGCATAAAATCAATGAAGCAGTTCTCAAAGACATCAAAGATAGGGAACACAAAGCCTTTCAATATATCAGAGTTTACCACTCTTACACAGAATCGTGATAAACCCTTACCAGTATGTGAGTCATAAGGGGTATGGACATTAAAAATGCAGTGGCACAGAACTCTTTCCCTTCAAAAGTTTGCTCTGTCAGAAAAAGTTTACCATCATTGATGCTACTGGAACTCTTGTCTTTTGCACCTTCCTCCAGGCACAAATTTGAAACCTGGAAGGACATTTCCCCAAACATGAATTCTTGTCACTAAGTCAGTCAGCCTTCCTCTTGTTTAAACTTGTATTTTCCCCAAGAGGAACATGATACTTATATCAACTTGAGACAGAAAGCCAGAATCCTGAAATTTTGAAAACTTTCCTTCATGGAGTATGAGCCAGTGACTTGCCTCTGGCATGAGCATCAACCATGCTCCCATAGTGACTGAACTATGGTGACCCCCCGTTGACAATGTCCTGGGAGGCACACAGACCTTCAGCTGTATTTCAGGCACCTAAAGCAGTTTGGGATCCTGAAAGACTACTAATCACCTAAGAGCACTCCACTTTTCCCAGTAAAAATGTCCAATGGAGATTACCAGCCAGTGCAAGATCCCCAGGTTGTCAACAGTTCACTCATCACCTTGCACTCTGCAGTTTCTCACTCGTATATCCTTTTTTGACTTTTATCTCAGGGTGCCACCTGACTTATATGTCTAGATTTAAAAGATGCGTTCCTCTGAATGCAAGGGTCTCCTATAAGTCTCTTAAAATGGGGCAATCCTAAGACAAGACACAAGTCAGTTTGACACAATTGACAAAAGGAGTGAAGAGCTGTCACCCTACATTTGGGGAGGCTCTAATGACAGATTTGGCCACTCCAAGATATCCTGTTTCTCTGTTCCCTTCTAATTGCCATTGTGGCACCTCATGAAAAAATTCAATTGCCTTTAAATGGAAAGAGCCCAATTGTGAAACTAAAAGTTTAACTGATTTGGACTGAACTTCCCAGAGTTTCAAAAATTTGTTTACCCTCTTTTGGAAAGACTAGTTTCACAGGACAAAAACATCATTATACTTCTTATTAATGACACCAAAGCTGCTTGCTGGAAAGACACAAAAGCTCTGCAGAAGCTGGCTACAAGGTATCTTGAAGAAAGGCACAAATCTATAAATGGCATGTGGCTTCTATGATGCTTATGCAGACTGTCAGACCCCTGGAAGTTCCCAGTGGTCTAGCTGTGCCAAAACTGGGATCTAGTTACTAAGGGCCACCACCCTCCTTTGCCTCTAAGCTGTAAGATCCACTGCCCTTCTGATGAAAAGACTGACAAGCCTACCTTTTGCTGATATCTGGCTCCCCAGAGGACACATGCTGTTCTGGATCTACTCGTATGCAAAAATCTCCACCTGACTCTTGTGGTGCAATCTTGCCATGTACCTGCCCACTAAGCTGGATTCATCAGACCATGACTGCTTTGGACTAACTGATGAACTGTTCTAGAGCCAACCAGACTTAAAGATGGACCCCCCTGACAGAGGCTAAGTCCATCCTCTTTATGGACAGAAGTAGTTCTGTGAGAATTGGAGTTGAATAGTCTAGATATGCTGTGGCCTCTATGAGCAGTTAGTGTGATCAAAGATTTGCCCCAGGGATTGTATACACAATGAACTACTAGTTCTTCCTGCTGCTGTCTCCCAGTGATGCCAAATCTGCACTCAAAACAATACAGACCAGTCTCATAAGCTCCTTCAGGGGATCCGATTGACTGAAACATCAACTCTAATCAGAGAAACTGTTTATAACCTCTGTCATGTCAAGAGAGATGATAAAAAGGATGAAATTGATCATTTATATATAATTCTTTTAATTGGTATAATAGAGTAGAACAGAGAATGTGTCCTGGGAATTAGTTAAGTGGAACCTATTGGTGATATATTAAAGCCAAATCTCTACGGAATAATAAAAATGGTTGTATGTTTAGTATAAGTGAAGGAAAAAAGAGATGAGAAATTTTAAAAAGAATCTCAGCATTATTTTGAAGGACTTTTACAGGAAGGGAAAACAGAAATGGGAGAAGTAAGGTCAAGAGAAATGTGCTCATGTTCCTATTGCTGTTACTGTTGTCTAATGTGTTCTGTATGGCCTCATTAACTGCTGGGATGATAATTGAAAAGGAAAGTTTGGTAAAAATAGGTAGTAAAAAATTTCACTGAAGTACTGTCCTTGAGCCAGAGAATAATACATTAAAAGAATGATTAATGTTAGATAAAATACGAATGCTTCATTTGAAGGAAACATATTTAGCATTAGATTTGCAGCTGAGATAAACAACCCTCAGTAGAGAATCAGAGTGTTGATGAGGTTTCGGTGTTTGAGTATGAGGGAAAAGTGAGAAAGTTGCCAGTGTGGAAAGCATGTTAGGTGCTACTACACTGGAAAGGACAACTTGAGTGTCTGTTTCCTGGAGGCTTCATTGAGGTTTGTGCTCATGGGTGTACCTCAAAAGCAGTGGCTACGGTTGCAAATTTTCTTTAGCTTCCTTTTGGTGAACAAAGGCGAAGATCTAGTATGTGAAGTTAGATTTAATCATTGTCATTTTTTTCAGGCAAGTAGTTTTGAAAAATAAAAGCATAAAATTGTACTGACCATAACATTTTAAGGTAGAAAGGAAGAGTAAATGGGAATTAGGGCTGTAAAAAAGGTGAAAGAACTAACACTATAAGAGAGAGTTCTACTTATTATTAAACGGAGGTTCTAGGACATGACCATGGCTCAAGAAAGATGGAGTTCAAAGTCATTGAAGAGGGCAGGGCAGAGAGCTCAGTAGAATAAGTGCTTGCCTGGCAAGCACAAGGGCCTGAGTTCAATCCCATGTTCCACCAAAAAAAAA
>NDGN011411184.1:0-11612 GCA_002564285.1 Tympanoctomys barrerae
GGCTCAGTGGAATATGCGCTTCCCTGGCAAGCGCAAGGGCCTGAGTTCAGTCCCCGGTTCCGGAAAAAAAAAAAAAAAAAAAAAATTTACAAAACTATAAAATATCTTTAAGCAACAGGTTCACAATCTTTGTAATAAGAAACATATTTTATTTCTCAATAAAATTATGGAAAAATAGCACAGATATACAGCTACTTTCTCTTAGTTCAGTGAGAAGAAAAGTTTTGAACTAATAGTGTTTAGACAAGACATCATGTCTGCATCTTGTACTATGAATAACTNCTACAAAGACAACAATATGCAATGTATTAATTATTGTAACTGTCCTACTAACCTGTTTTGAAACTATCTTATTGGTACTTCGTTCTCAATAAAATTATTTTAAAAATATGAAAAAAAAGAAACATGTTAGCTCTTCTGTTAAATATTCAAATGAAACATAAGGGGAATCAAAGACCAACAACCAGAAATGAGAAGTAAAGAGAAAAGGGGAAGTGCTAAGGTTATAACAACCACATCTGCCCTTAAGTAAACCTAGCATGGGGACCTCCAACTCCAAGCTTACCTGTGCATACTCTCTTTCAATAGCAGCCCTCTTCTGACTGAATGTCCTAAAAATACAAATAAAAATTAATTATCAAAAACATAACTTAATAATGTCATGTAAATTTATCAACACACCTTCAAATATTGTCTTGGAAACGTATTTCATTTTTCAGCTGTTTAGAAAGACTGCTACCAGCAGTAACAGTCTCTACAGTTACACAATCCACATTCAAAGCCCAGCTCTAACCACCTACAGGAATAATCTTAGACAAGATGTTAGGCTTCCCTGTGCCTCAACTTCCTCCATGGTAAACTGGGTTCAAAATCAGAACTCATTTCATAAAATACTCTAAAACTTATTTGAAATATAGAAAGTCATCAAAAGTGTCTAGCAGAATAGCTCAACACATAAAGTGCCTGCTTTGGCAAGCTCAGGGACCAGGGTTTAATCCCCCGTCATGCATGTGGTGCCAGCCCCACTCCCAGGGTGCGCTGAGCTGCTGATAAGAGTCCAGGTGTGGTGGCACATGTCTGTAATCCCAGCGCTGGGGAGGCTGAAAACAGGAGGATCATCACCATGAGTCAAATCATCGTAGTGAGACTCTGTATCACATACACAAATGGAAAAAAAAAAAAAAGGTGTCTAGCACACAGTAAATCTCAGGTCAAGTATTGGCAACTGTGGTAAGAATGGCTATTATATAATATGGTTACTAAAAATGTTTACCTAACTCAGTAACACAACAGAAACTAGAGAAAACAAGGTAAAAAATTCTGATCACTTTAAGATGAAAACTCATCAAACTGTTTCCTACTTTTTAAAAAACAGCACAAGGTGGCTACACATGTAGTGCACTGAGAACATACTTTCCAGTATGTATAATTTTGCAGATTCTAAGGTTCATACTTTTCACATCTGAACATTTATGGCTGGGCACAGTGGTACACACAGGTAGTCCCAGCCATTTGGTAGGCTACAGTAGGAGACTTACTTGAACCTCATTTGTTTTTTGTGTTTGTTTCTTTGGGGTGGGGGGAGGGTTGAGACAGAGTCTTGCTTGTAATTTAGGATGGACTTGAGCTTACTATGTATCACAGGACAGGCCAGAACTTGCAGCGATCCTCCTCCGGTCTCAGCCTCCTAAGTGCTGGGATTATAGGAGTGTACCACCACATTCATTTTTGTGTTTGTCTATTTGTTTGTTTGTTTTTGAAATAGTATCTCACTATTTCAAAACTATTTTAGACTGGGGTCTTAAACTTGCTATGTAGATCAGGCCAGCCTTAAACTTGTGATTCTCCTACCTCAACCTCCAAGAGCTGGTGCATACCATGTCACGTGGGTTGAACCCAGGATTTCTAGGCCAGTCCAGGCAACATAGGGAGATCTTGTCACTTTAAAAAAAATTGTAAATTTATAATGCAGGGATGAATCTTTATGACTGGCAGTACTTTCTCTTATTTTACTGGTTAATAAAATAATAACCTTATGAACCACATAATACTGGCAATTTACTTTGAATATTCTGAATTAAAGACTTATCTGTTCTATGCTAGGAATCTGTACTGAAAAACCACTGTAACCCATGAAACACACACACACACACACACACACACACACACTTCCATTTTCAACCCAATTTTGGAGGAGAGGAAGATTGAGAAAGGGTTCTGTTCTGTAGTTCAGATCAGCCTTACACTTACTACATAGCCCAGGCTGGCTTTAGCCTGATTTGCCTGCCTCAGCATTCTGAGTGCTGGGATTACAAGTATGTAGCACCATGCCCAGGTCAACCAAAACTTACGAGTGTCCTTCTATTTGTGGAAGTCAGCATACAGATAAATATAGGAGTATAAGGTAGTATTTTATTCATACAGAAATCCCAACACTCTGGGAGGCTGAGGTAGGAGGATCACGAGTTCAAAACCAGATTGGACAATTTAGTGACTTAACGAAACCCTGCCTCAAAATTTAAAAATGGGAAAAGGAGGTATAAATTCAGTGCATAGGTCCTGCATTCAATCCCCACTATTGCCTCAGACAGACAGACAGACAATATCTGAAATTCTAAGCCTAGTTAAGTAAGTGTCAAAATCTGTTCCATAAATAAAAGCTTTCAATGGGGGAAGCAGATCCTGCTGTACTAAGGCAGAGACATATGTGGAAAGAGAGTTCACTGGAATAGAAAAAAGTCATGAAGTCAAAATTAACTTGAAAAAGTATTTAAGTTTACCAATACAACTTAAGAAATATAACTGTTCAAGAATCTTACTATAGGGCCGGGGAGCTGGCTCAGTAGAATAAGTGCTTGCCTGGCAAGTGCAAGGGCCTGAGTTCAATCCCCGGTTCCGAAAAAAAAAAAAAAAGAAAAAGAAAAAAGAAAAATCTTACTATATTTGTTTGAATGAACAACTAATTTCTTAATGTTAAAATATAAAAGGAGAAAGACTTTTAAAATTCATGCATGATTAAGGGTATTTTAGATTACCTATAAAAAATAAGAGTCTATACAACAAATATCTCCACTGCATTCAAGGGTTAGGGAAGCAGAGAAAATTCTGGTAAGACACTGGGATAGGAAGCCGCAGAAACCTGTGTTCCATTGAGACAACAAAGTCACTGGTACTGCCTATCTCATCTACCCATTTTGGAATTTGGGAGTCAATCGCAGGACTCCTACTTCCAAGGGAAGGCTTAGATAATAGTAATTAACTTGATCCAATTTCAATCAGGACAGTTGGAACCGCCACTCTCTACCCCTAAGTCTGTGACAATGCAGCCATGCATTTTGTTTCAGAAGCAGTTTGTCTATATGTTTGTTTGTTTTGAAATAGTATCTCAACTATGACCAAGATGGGCAAAACAAAACCTGTCTCTAAGATTATGCTATGACTGATACTGACAGTAGAGATACAGAGAAGGCAACCACTGTTGCTCAGTCTCCCTCACTTTCATGCAAGTCCCTCTCCCTTTGGCCTCAGTGACTTAAGAAAATTTAAAGGGTCATTGCCTTTTTAGCCCTGGTAAGGCTAAACCACAAAGACACTGAAAATCTGACAGTATCTATAATTAGAATTAAATAAGGAATCAAAAATCTTCCAGCAAAAATAAGCCTTAGACCTGATAGTCTCACTAGTGAATCTTATTAAACTTTTAAAGATCGCTAATCCTTCTCAAATATTTCCAAAAATATTAAAGAGAAAGAAACAATCTCTAATTCTTTCTATGGACATGCATCATCCTGATACTGTAGATTAACTTCACTTATGAACACTGACAATAGAAATCCTCAACAAAAACTAGCAAATTAAATCCAGCAGCCTATTAAAAAAGTATATATCATGATTAAGTGGGACTTATTCCTGAAATACAAGGATTCGGCATACAAAAACTGAACACTGAAAAAATATGAAGAAAAAAGACCTACATGGTCATCTCGATACAGAAAATGCATTTAAAAACATTCTTTTAAGATAAAAACAAACTCTAAACAGAAACTATTTCAACATAGTAAGTCATATATGAAAAACCTGTACCTAAACATTATACTCAAGTATAAACAGTGAAAACTCTACCTCTGAGATCAAGCACAAGGATGCCCACATTCACCACTGTGTGTGTGTGTGGGGAAGGGTGGGGAGTGGTACTGAGGACCAAACACAGGACCTTCACACCACAGTACATCCACAGCACTTCGTTTAGATTTTATTTTGAAACAGGGTCTCACTAAATCATCCAAACTCAGCTGAAACTGGCTATCCTCCCAAAGTGAAGGAATTACAATCATGAGCAACTACGCCTAGCCCCTTCTGCCACTTCTGTTCAACACAGTGCTGGAAATACTAGCAAGAACAATTAGACAAGAAAAAGAAATAAAGACAACCAATTTGCAAAGAAAGAAGCAAAATGATCCTTATCACAAATGGTGTAATATTTTATATAGAAAAACCTTAGATTCCTACTAGAACTAAGTGAATTCAGTAAAGTAAAAATGATACAAAGTCACATACAAGGAGCTGAGGAGATAGCTAAGCTGCATAAGCAGCTGCCTGGCAAGCACAAAGTCTTGAGTTTGATCCCCAGTACCACCAAAAAAAAAAAAAGTCTTTACAAAGTCACACACAACTTTCAGTTACACTTCTATATATAATGATACAAAATGAAATTTTAAAGTCCACTTATTATCAAAATACAATATTTAGAAATCTTAGTGAAAATTATAAAACATGTCTGAAATTAAAGAAAAAATACCCCATGTTTGTGGGAAAACAATATTGTTAAGGATGAAATACCATCAAAAGCAGTGTATAGATTTAACAGCTTCTCTGTAAAAATCCCATGATGATTTCTGTAGGAATGGAGATAAACATCCTAACATTTATTGAGATTCTCAAGGAACTTCTAAATAGCTAAAATAAGCCGGAAAGAAAAAAAAAAAAAAAAAAAAAAAAAAAGAACACTAAAAGGCACACATTTCCTACCAAGATATAAAATCAGTGTGATGTGGGCATATAGACCAACACACAGATCTACAGAACAGATTAGGAGGCCCAGAAATAAACACACACATGTATAATCAACTGATCTTCAACACGAGTGACAAGAATATACACCAGGAGAGAGCAGTCTCTTCAACAAATGCAAATGGGTAGACTAGATATCCACACACAAAAAAAGGGCTTGAGATCCTTACCTAGTATCATATATGAAACTTAACTCAAAATTGGATTCATGACCTACATTAAAACTTAAAATCATTTTTTTAAAAACTCTTAGAATAAAGCAGGGTAAATAAGATTGGACTTTGCAATAATTTCTTGGATATAACAGCAAAGGCACAGGGAACAAAAGAGAAAAACAGACAAATTAAGACATACAACAGCCCTTTTGGCCAGAACCACCATCGTCTAGTAATTTGCCAAAATGACTAACACAAAGGGTAAGAGGAGGGGAACCTGGTATATCTTCTCCAGGCCTTTTAGAAAACATGGGGTTGTTCATTTGGCCACATACATATGAATCTACAAAAAGGGTGATATTGTAGACACCAAGGGAATGGGTACAGTGCAAACAGGAATGCCTCACAAACGTTACCATGGCAAAACGGGATGAGTCTACAATGTGACCCAGCATGCTTCTGGCATTGTTGTAAACAAGCAAGTTAAGGCAAGATACTTGCCAAGAGGATTAATGTACATATGGAGCACACTAAACACTCAAAAAGTCATGATAGTTTCCTGAAACGTGTCAAGGAAAATGATCAAAAAAGAAGGAAGCCAGAGTTCAAATGAAGCACCAACCTGTCTCTCCCAGAGAAACATACTTTGTGAGGACCAATGGAAAGGAAGGAACCTGAGTTGTTGGAACCTATTCCCTATGAATTCATGGTATAAACTGGGGATGTTGCTCTGCCATTCAGCACCCAATTGGCAGCTTAACTGTTGTAGGTCCTATGCAAAAATAAAACCATACTGTGTTGTAAGGGTGGTTTTCTTAGTTGAACAAGTATGTGGTGCCTTCTTACCACAAAAATACTTGCAGCAGACTTTCACTGTACCTAGTAATTGTGTCTAGTCTTTACTCTTCAGTGTTTTTCTTGCTGAAAAATATTGCTGAGGTACTATGCAGGTGAATACCCAAATATTCAAATATTTATAAAATATTTATATTGGCTTGACTCACCAGGGGGAAAAGATGTATCAAAATAAATGGAAGTCGCTTCAGAAACAAAGTCTATCTCAGTTAAATAAATTGTTTAAAATTAAAAAAAGATGTCTACAAAAATATTAAATTTTTATGACTCAAAACACATACTAAAAAAAAGAAAGAAAATAACTTGAGTTCAATCTCTAGTACTATAATCAGTCAATGTGAAATGAAATAAGTCAGTTTAAAAAGCCAAACACTGCATTCCAATTATGTGAAGTACTTAAAACAGTCCACAGCACAGAGACAAAGTAGAATAGGGTCTGTCAGAAGTATTGGGAAATGGTAAGTTACAGTTTAATAGGGATAGTTTCAGTTGTACCCACTGAAAGGAGTTCTGGAAATGGAAAGTGGTAATGATGCACAACATTTAATACCACTGAACTGTACGTATTAAAATTGTTAAGATAATAAATTTTATGTGTGTTTTTACTACACTCCAAAACTACAGAGTAGAGCAAGGCAAGATTCTTTTTCTTAGGGAGTATATTATTATGAAGCATTTTACATATATATGAGTATTAGTTATAGTTCTTTAAAATGTAATTAAGCAAAAACATATAAACTACATATATATAGGAATATATATGCTGCATATATATACACATATTATACATCTGTAAATATTTACACATGTACATAAATATGCCAAAACAGCAAAGGAAGTTTTCTTGGTCCATAGGGTTACAGGCTTTCATTTCATTATTTTCCTTTGTCTGTAATTCTGATATTTAGTAAAAATATGCATTACATTGGAAATAAAAGCTCTTTTTAAAAAATAACTGCACATTCACAAACAAGTGCACACACTTGTATAACATTAATACTGTTTTTCTTCTTTTGTATTTAAGACAAGGTCTACAGGGTCTACAGGGTCTCACTACGTAGATCAGATTCTCCTGTTTGCAGCCTCCCAACCGCTGGGATTACAGGCACATGCCACCACATCCAGTCTCAATCACTGTCTCAGCACGTCCCCAGAGGCAGGGGCAGCACTGCATGCCAGAGATCAAACCCCAGCTGCTGCTCTCTGCCTAAGCAAGCACTTTAGTCTGCTGAGCTATCAGGCCAGGCCTAATATTGCTTTTCTAATCTCTAACTGAGGTTAGAAATTATGACTAGTGCTACCAAATTCCCACCCATTATTAATACCCTAGTCAAAAAAGACATTAAAATGAACTAGGTCATATTTTCACCATTTAAAAAAGAATCTAGAAAATTTACATATATATACATTACTATATGAAATGGCATTTTAAGAACATTTCAAAAAATAAAAGCAATGTTTACTATCCATTTAAACTTTGATATAACTCATCTTATTTGAAACAATGATTTTCATGTAAGGACTGCAAGAAAAAAGAACTAATTCTTCAGAACATGGCATCAATTAATTTAAACATTTTCAGTGTCATTTTTAGTTGTTAAACAGTTACCAAAGCTATCAACTAATTTTCCTTTCCAAAGAAAGAAAACAAATCTAAAATTAAAACGACCCAAAATTAACATGATAAATATTTGGAAATCTATTTATCATAATTCATCATACACCAGGAGAACACACACACACACACACACACACACACACACACACACACAATGTTATACTGGCTGGCCAGATAGCTCAGCAGATTAAAGCACCTGCACAGAGGCCAGGGTTCAATCCCTGCTGTGGTGGCCCCACCCCCGGGTCACCCTGAGAGGGCGATTGAAACTGGGTATTGTGGCACAGCCTGTCATCCCAGCACTTAGGAGGCTGAAAACAGGAGAATCACTACAAGTCCCATCTAAGTAGTAAGACCCTGTAGACCCTGTACTAAATACATAAAAAACCTTTATATTATTTGAATATGTATCATACATATATATAATTTGTATTGAGGTAAAATTCACATAGCAAAAATTAACAACAAAAGATACAATTAACCACTTTGAATGTATTTAATTCAGTGGTATTTAATGCACCGGATGTTATGTCACCACAACATGTCCTTAGTTTCAAACTTTTTCATCACCCCAGGCAGCAACTTATACCCACTAAGTAATCACTTCCCATTCCTCCCTACCTCATCCTTTGACAACAACAAATGTAATTTTTTGTCACTATTAATTTGTGAAATATAGACATATCATATTAAAAGGATTATACGATATGTGACCTTTTACATCTGGCTTCTTTTACTCATATACATGTCTTTGTTTCATCAAAGGTGTAGCATCATCAGGGCTGACGATCTTTTGTGGCAGAGCACGGGTCTCACATGATCAAGGTCTGAGGCTTGATCCCCAGCACCACCACCACCAGAAAGCATTACTAATATGTCATTCTTTTCCAAAGCTGAATAGTATCTCACTGTGTACATATAGCACCTCATTTATCTATTTAACTAAGAGATGTGTGAACTACTTCCACATCTTGACCATTATAGGCTACTATAAACATTTGTGTGTATAAGTTTCTGTGTGGACATATACTTTAAAATCTCTTGGGTATATAACCAGGAGAACTGCTACACCATATGGTAATTCTATGCTTAATTTCTGAAGAACCATCAAATTTTTCCACAACAACTGTTTCACTTTATATGTTCACCGTGTTTTAATAACTAAATCAAAATAACTTTTCAAAATAAATTATATTATCAGAAGAATTCTATGTAGCCATAATAAAGAACATAGTACCTCTTTATGTACTGGCATGAAAATATGTCCTCAATTAACTCATGCAATAAACTTCTTTGCTGGCATACTGAGCTAGACACCATATAAGTCCTAAGGATAAAACAGCTAATAAGACTTTTAAAAAAAACACAGCTAATAAGATAAACTTCAAGAAGGACAAGTAGATAATAAACAATTACAACCACTGTGATAAAGAAAGCTACAAAGTCAGGATTTTTTGCAGTCAGTTTCAGAAGAATTATAAAGTAACATGTCATTTTACTTTTGAAATATATCAATATAGGGCTGGCCAAATAGCTCAGCGGATTAAGGTGTCTGTTTAAGCAGACACAAGGGTCAGAGGTTTGATCCCTGGCCTGCCTTGCGGGCCCCACCCCCCAGGGTGTGCTGAGACTGCGAATGAGACTGGGTGTGGTGGCGCCTGCCTGTAATCCCAGCTCTTGGGAAGCTGAACACAGGAGAATCACTACAAGTCCTATCTGTGTAGTGAGATCCTGTACACCCTGCACACCCTGCACAAATACAAAAAAATCAATATATACCCCTGTGTACCACAGTTAACTGTATACACTCAGAAGTACCTAAAAAGCACATCTAGATGGACAAGATACTTTAAAAATATACTTCAAATTTTTATTAAATAAAGGGGATATGTTCTGCTTTGTATGTTGTTCCCAGTAATCTTTTATTTCTATAATTGGAAAAAAATATTTTTTGGAAAAAAATAATTTTTAATCAACTCATATACTTATATGGAAAAATATAGGTTCCATATTATCTAGAACATAAGAATAAATCACATGAAGATTAAATCTTTAATAAAATTCTATGTTTTGAGTAATTTTCTAAAACCAAGATCATGATTGGCTGATCAAGCCATTCTCCTGATTTAAGAAATCATTCCTCAGCACCTTTAGGATATGAGCCTAACTTCCTAACACAACACAGAGGACCACCAGGAGCTGCCACTTAGTGTGTCCTCATCTCTATTAACTTCATTCACAACCTAGCCCTCAGCCAAACATTTTAAGTGATTGTGGCACTCTCTATAAGCAATAAATATACTTTGGATTTTAGTATTTATGCTAAGACAATAGCCTGAACACTGCAGAGGTTTAACAAATGTTTGCTAAATTAATAAATTTTTAAAACTGATAAAAGCTATATAATCAGATTTCAGATGCTTCATAAATTTGGATTAAGTAACTAAGTTAAGTTTCTTGACTTTGGCCATAGATTATGTAAGTTTTAATGTAACCATTCCCATACATTAGCTTTTGTAAACAGAGTATATGAATATATGTACAGAATTAATTGTGCCCAAAGAGAAGTCTTACCTCCCACTATTTCTGGCCTTTGGGAGGTAGTATCCAAATTCTTGAAATATCCTGCTTCATAAAGACTATTTTTATTTACCTAGGGACCTTGTGCCACATTCAACAGTCCATGCTATAATGTGTGCTACACACTATGGATGTGAAGATAGCTTTGGGCCACATAGTACCAACTGAACTTCTATGAGGGGCTGGGCCCTAAGGTCAGTAACATGAGAGTCTATCATATCTAAGTAATTGAACCCAAATAAAAACTCAGCACACCAATGCTCAGGTAAACTTCTCTAACTGACAATACTCTGAATGTACCACTATGCATTTTGCTGTCAATGCTGCTAGGAGAGGACAACTGGAAGCTCTATTCCTGGAACTCTCTTACCCTAAGCACCTCTTTCCTTGGCTGATTTCAAACTAGGCCCCTTTGCCAAAGTAAATTATAACAGGTCTGAGAGCCCTTCAGGCAAATTACTGAGTCTGAGGTGCCCTTAAGGCCTCCAAACACCCAAGATGTGGCAAAAGAGAAAGTGAACTCAGAAGCGTCACACTTCCAAATGTGCAGCTGGTGTAAGGACTGACTGCACAATGCGCCCATTTAACTTTATCACTAGAATAAAAATACCTAAGACTGTCTAAATTACTAATGGTGGTAATAGACATAAGGTATCAGTAATAAAAATAAATGTCTTCCAAAATGGCTAAAATTAAAGACTGACAACTTTAAATATGTATTCTACCCTTTCTTTTTTTTTTTTTTTTTGCAGAACCAGGGATTGAACTCAGGCCCATTGTGCTTGCCAGGGAAGCGCTTATTCCACTGAGCCATTCCTAGGCCCCTAAATATGTATTAATGACAAGAAAGAGTAATGAAATTCTAACACATTCAGGCTGGCCTTGCACTCTCTGTTACCCAGGTGGCCTTGAATGCATGGCAATTCTCCTGCCTCAGCCTCCCCAGGGCTGGGATTACAGGCATGTACCCAGCTCTGGCATTTTTCTATAATTAAACATTTATCTAGTGTCACACAGCAATCTCCATATGAGGTATTTACCAAGACAAAAATATATCCATAGAAACACTTGTGCAAAAAAAAAAATTGTAACACCTTTAGTCGTAATAATCAAAACAGTCCAAGTATCCCATCAATGAGCTAACAGATAAACAGTAATACATATTCTTACAGTGAACTAAAACTCAATAAATGACATATGAATCATGATATCCTGAATTACTTGCCTCATTCTTTTATAAATGATGGTGCTTATATATAATACAAAAATAATTATTTAATGTGGGCAGCAAACAAATAAGAGAACTGCTGCTTATATTATCAGCTTATTAACAT
>NDGN011411195.1:0-13093 GCA_002564285.1 Tympanoctomys barrerae
AGTCATACCTGACACACAGGCATCTTGCAAGTCACAGTGACACCAGTCACAGATTTTTTTTTTTCTGTATTTTAAGGAAGGGTCTCCAGGGTATTCAGGGTCTCGCTACTAGATCGGACTCATAGTGATCCGCCTGTTTACAGCCTCCCAAAAGCTGGGATTGCAGCCATGCGCCACCATGCCCAGTCTCAATTGCCATCTCAGTGCGCCCCAGGGGCGGGGCTGGCACTCAAACTTCCAGCCCCTAAGCCTGCTTGCAGGTGCTGTAATCCACTGAGCTCTTTGGCCAGCCCATAGTCACAAATTTCTATTGTCCTTTCTACCTAAAACAGTCTGGAACTCTCTAACTCAGGACTGGCCATTCTATGGACAGAAAGTAGGTGTAGACTTCAGCAATGACTGGGATACGATATCTGTTACTTTTGATGGTATGATTTCACATGGGTACACAAAAATATGAGAGGGTAATAAAAGTGGGAAAGGTCCTGAGTCAGCGCAAGCTGCCCGCAGATCACCAGACTCCTGCAGAGCCCAAACGCTGAGGCCTGACGTTTTTGTCTGTGAATACAGCAAACAGCTTCCTCTCTTCAACTTACCACATCCGTCAGACGGTACTCGCCGTGCTGTTCACATCCAACGTCAAATACGTACTTTCCAGATCCAACAGGCTACAAGAAAAGGGGGGACAGGTAGGGCTCACACCAAGGGGAGCACCACACACTTCCTGCACACCCCTGAGAAAGCCTGCCCCGAACCAGGGCACAGGTGAGATCTGACGCAGGTTAAGGAATGTTTTATAAACTAAGGGCTAATGACACCACTAAGCAGACATCCATGTCACTTGTGTTTGGGACCTTCCACCCTATTTTACTGCTTTCTGAAAGTGATGCCATCGTCATCAAAAAAATTTCAAGTTTTCACTCACAGGCAAATTAGCTGGACAGACCTGCTGCCTGTATCTTGATATATTCTTCTACTTTGTTTCTAGCAGGTGGATTTTCTATTTTTTAAGCAAAACTTTGACCATAATTATACAGTCACTGTTTTTACTTAGAAAGAGTCCGAATTGCTCCCAGTATCTACAAATGTCATTCTACAGTACCAGATGTCAACCTGGTTTTAATTTCATCTATGGAATATAATCGACTTTACTCACTTCCTACTGTTGATATTTGCTATGCACCATATTTTTCTTTGACAAGCACATCCTGGATTAAGACTCTCTGGGTATACTTTCCTCAGCATGGATTTCCAGAGAGTTCCAGAACAAATCACTTAGGTGTTCGTTCCAGAAGGAAGCTGTAATGACCCTTTTCCCTCAACACTTGGGACCTTCCAGGCCCTCAAAGCTGCGCTTTTCTGGGCGTAAGTGTCCTGTCCTCTCCTTACATAATCTTTATAAAAAAACACAGGAATCTCATCTCTTTTTTGAATCTCATCATTTTAAGTTGCACCTTTTAAGTTATTGGGCAAGGCTGAATTCTTTCCAAGATTGTAAAATATTTTTAAAATTCAATTTTAAACTTATAAATGTAAGGGCTACGGCGTGGTAATTTCATAGTTGTGTGTGCAGAATAATAATCAAGGCAGAGCAAGAGATAGTTCCCTAAAATTTTTTATAAAAACTTTTGATTGACATGTTATAACTGTACATATTATGGGGATTATTTAAACCACACTAATGTATATAAATGCTTTACATATTAAATACTACATAAGGCTAGCCAGAGAGCGCAGAAGGCTAAAGCACCTGCTTAGGCAGAGAGCAGCCCGGCGTGCCGTCCTGGCCCCATCCCCAGGGTGCACTGAGGAGCCTATTGAGACTAGGTGTGGTGCCAAGTGCCTGTAATCTCAGCACTCGGGAGGCTGAAAACAGGAGGATCACTATGAGTCCAATCTACATAGTGAGACCCTGTAGATCCTGCGGACCCTGCACCAAATACATTAAAAAATAAATAAATACTACAAATATCCTAAGCCCCATTTGTCACTCACCCCTTAAATTTTCTTCTGTTTCCAAATCTATAAGAAGGGGTGTGTGTGTGTGTATGTATGTGTGTGTGTGTGCACGTGCATGTGTGTGTGTGATGATGATGATCACGTGTGTGTGTGCACACAAGCATGTGCACTACCAAAGATTAAATCCAGGTCTTCACACTGCACTCCACCATCAGCTTTTTTTATTTCTGAAACAGCATCTCACTAAGTTGCTAGATTCCCCAGACCAGGCTCCAATTTGTGATCCTCCTGCTTCAACCTCCCAGAGCACCAAGATTACAGGTATCTAACTCTTCACCTGGCTCTAAGAAGATATCTTTATGAAACTAAACCTATTGGTTTTTTCTTTATGAGTCTGTCTACAAAGTCTATTTTCCTTCCTTCAAAGATAATAAAGATACAAATTATTCTTCCATCTGTGATTATCTTGGTTACATTTAAATTTTACTTTAGAAAGTACTTCCCTCTCTATGCTGAGGGATAAATTCTGATTTTAGTCTTCTAAATGGTTGGCCAGTTGCCCCAGGCCAGTGCTAGAGTGCCCCTCACGTGTTCATTCCTTTGAAACGCATCCCTCTCAGGCATTTGAGTATTTGCTCTGCTCTCTAACCTGCTTCTTCCATCTGTGCTGCCCTACCTCACACTACACTGTCAGGATAAGTTGCCAGCAACAATTTTCTGAGAAAACGTGAAAAGGGCTTGGCCTCCCTGGTCACCAGGGAGATAACCTCCAATCAACAGGACATTTTTACCCATCAGACTTGAAAAGCAAACTTAAAGATTAGTAATACCCAAGATTCATGAGAATATGGGACAGAGAGACCCATATTCTCTTGTGGAGAATATAAATGGGCCAAGCTGCTTAGAACAATTGGCATTATGAGTCAATTCAAAATTTAAAATCTCAAGACTTGCACGTTTTGCAAGTTCGTTATCTACCTAAATACCACATAAATAATCTTGCACAAACACTACTGTCAAAAAACAAAATTGCAGTAAAATTAGCTTTGAAATCTCAATGGCTTTTATTTGCAATTCTAGATTTGGGTCACAAGTCTCTAAAACTAGAACTGTGTTCCAATGAACAGAGGAGGGGGAGATAGCTCAGTAGAACAAGCGCTTCCCTGGCAAGCGCAAGGGTCTGAGTTCAATCCCCAGTTCCAAAAAAAAAAAAAAAAACAAACGTTATGCCAATGAACAGAGGAAGAGACTGATTTACAGACAGAAGGGTTGGTAAAGAAACACAGTGATGTTCAATTGGTCATGTCAAAGGCACTTTTCTTACAAATGACACAGGAGTGGGGACTCCCTTACCACGCCCACCAGCACAGGTTTGTTTAGGGGCTGGACTACTGTCTCACTAATGGCTGAGAAGATCAGAGCACAACTCCACTGAGCTTGGTGACAGAGAACTTCGGCGTGAGCGGCTCGCTTGTTCTGCATGCTGGGCCTAGAGTAGGAGTTCAGTCCATGCCAGCTCCTTGTTACATTTCCCTTAACAGCCTCCAAGTGAGAGGATGACAGATACTCCTTCATGTCCTGATAACAGTGTGACCCTGTTTGTGTGATTCAAATCTCAAAATTATGATTCTGCATAAACTGTGTGTTTGTGAGTGTGAGAGAGAGACAGACAGAGAGACAGAGACAGTCATGGACCAGAAATAGTAAGAAGACACTCAAGGAGGACATGGATGGGGCTGGCGAGAAGGGAGGTGGAGCATTCCAGCATAGGGACCCTTTACAGTTACAAAATCCTGGTGGGTTATTTGTATAACATAGATTTCTTACAACCAGCAGAACAAAGCTTCCGTTTCACCCTTCCTTTTTCAGATCAACCTAGTCTAGCTTATTGATGCTACCAAACTAATGTTACCAGAGAGTCCAGAGAGACTCCACTAAAAGTGTTAAATGTCCCATGTTGACCTCTGACACCACCCATCCACTCAGCAAAGCCTCTCAAGGGACAGTTTGCACTTGCACCCTGATGAAAGCCACTTCGAATGCCTATGTGGTAGGGTAAGAATTATTCAGGGTTCCTCTGCATCTCATGAGCCTTTGGTACAAGAAAACCAGGTGAATCCAGAGTCCTCCAAGTGGTGGGACAGGGAACAGGATGCCACACACCTGGGGCCAGTGCTCAACACCCTCCAGGCACAAGCACTCAGCTGGCCAGCAGCAGAGGACAGAACGTGGGATCTTCCTCCCAGGCTCTAGCACCTCCCCCCTCATGGGTGAAACCAAGCTAGAGTTGCAGGAAATAGAATTGGACCTCTGATTCACCTGTTAGCAGGGCACTGCCTACCAGAAGCTGAGATGTCCCCTTGTGTCCTGACAAGGGGCCCCTGGTAGCTGCAGATGATCAGGGAAATGAGCCCAGCCCCAGCCCCCAACCAATCCCACCCCACTCTGCCCTCTGAGGGCATCTGAAGGCACAGCAGCCAGTGTCTGTGTGTCTGGAAGGGATGGTGGGGTTTTTTAATGTCAACATGTTCCCCAGGACACTGATGGGGTGAGAGGAAGGTTACTGCACCTCTCCCTGCCAAGGTGCCTCCCCACTGACTTACGTTTTTGTTCAGGAACTTGCCCTGGTACCTGTGGTTCAAATGGATGAGCTCAGCCGCGCCCATCTGCTGGCCATGCACCCAGGTGCCAACGTACTTGCTGCCGGTCTCTGCATATAAGTAGGTGCCTTGCCCATGCCTGGCAAAGATAAGAGCCACAGTGTGCTTGTCTCTGCATTCTGAAAGCCCCCCTGGGCTTCTAGCACAGACAGTGGGGTTGAGTGAGGGTGTCTGCAGTGCAGTGGATACTGGCTCCCAGCCAAGTTGCTAAGTTGACTTCGATGTCCAATCAAAGGACACCTCCTGCTCGGCACCCCACGTATTTGACTCTGGTAGGTACCCAGAGGCAGGCTGCTTCCCAGGCTCAGGCAGAGCTGCTGAGAGCTGGCCTCTGGCACCAGTTTAGGTCTTCTGTGCCCTCTGCCCCTAGGAATGGAGGGTGAAGGCTCCGCATGCTCTGTCCACACGAGAAGCAGCACCTGCTACTGGGGTTACACTGGCTCTGGCATTAGCACCACACCTGCCTTGGAAGCGCCCAGGGAAGTCTGTAAACGGGATCTGTTGGGATTTTGCTTTCTAATAAGTGTAGCAAACAGAAAGCATCACTATTCTTATTCCACAAACACAGCAGTGCTGGAAGTTGAAAGCAAACCTTTGGTGAGCGAACCACTCCCCGGTGTAGGTGTCGTTGTTGATGTAGTAGTAGACACCATGGCCATGCCGCTGGTCTTCTGCCCACTCCCCTGTGACAGACAACACAAAATGAGCACTGGTGAGAACAGAATAAGGTGACTGGGCCATGGCCCCTTTGGAGGCCCAAAGGGCCCCAGTAGTGTGCCCAGGAAATTCTGCTGGACAGATTCAGAAGTGCAAAGGCTGTGGCAACTGTTCTCTTGCTTTGTGACCTCCCTCTACCTGCTCCCCTTGTGCCCACTGGCACGGTGGCTGAGCCATTCTGGAGAGCTGAAAGAGGCAGAGTGGAGCGGGGTCTACCAAGCACTGGCCTAGAGCACTGTACAAGGGGGATCGAAATTTACAGTATTTAAATTTTAAATTTTTATTACAGTAAAAGACACACAATCATGACTCCTTCTCAAAATTCTCCCCTGTGCTTTAAGCACACCCCTCCCATTGTGCTTGCCACTTTCTGAAGCAACTCTAGAGTTCTCTTTTCTAAAGTCTTTACATGGTGCAATCAAAAATACAGTGAGCGCGCCACCCAGTGGAAAGGCAGGCTCCTACAAACATCACAGTGCGTCCTTGTCCACCTTACTTACCAAATCAGGCCCTGAGCAACTTCTGGATATTACCAAAGTCAAAATGACCCGTGGCTCTGTGTCACTTATACTAATAATACATTTTTAAAATTCAAACATTCACCATATTTTTCTTTCACACCATATATGCATGTGTGGCTCTCACTGGCTGCCGGGGACAGAGGCAGCATTCAAACTGAGCCTGCCTGTTGTTAGAAAACCACAAATTAAAGCAACACTGAGCTTCCATCTTACCCCATCATCAAGAGTGGCCACAATCAAGAAATCAAACAATGACAAGTGCTGGCAAGGCTATACTGTTAGTGGGAATGTAAACAGTACAGGCACTATGGAAATCAGAAACTGAAACTAGAAATTCCATTTGACCCAACACTCTTCTGGCTATCTTCCCAAGAGAGTTACAGCACCTGCCTATCAAGCACAAGATCCCAAGTTTGATCCCTGATTCCACAAAAAAGGAGTTAAAGCCACCATATTACAGCAATACATGCACACCCATATTTATAGCAATGCTACTCACAATAGCTAAACCTTGGAAGCAGCCTCTTTGTCCTTCAAAAGATGAATGGATAAAGAAAGTGTGGTATTGGGCCGGCCATATAGCTCAGCAGATTAAAGCACCTGCAGCAACTGGGGTTCCATCCCTAGTGTGCCATGCCAGCCCCACCCCCAGGGTGCACTGAGACAGTGATTAAGGCTGGGCATGGTGCTATACACCTGTAATCCCAGTACTAAGGAGGCTGAAAACAGGAGGATCACTATGAGTACGATCTGTGTAGTGAGACCCTGTAAGCCCTGTACTAAAAACATTAAAAATAAAAAAAGGAAGTGTGGTATTTGTATACCATGGAGTACTACTCTACAATAAGGAAGGGTAAATTTGAGTCATTTGTAGGAAAATGGATGCACCTTGAGACCATACAGCTAAGTCAAATAAGTCAGACTCACAAGCTTTAATATCATGCAGTTTCTCTTTACTGAGAGACCTGGAGTAAAAATAACGAGCAGTCTTAGGAGCCAGGAGGATGGCTGCAAGTTCCAGGCCAGCCTGGGCCATAGAGTAAGTTCAAGGCCAGCCTAAACTACATAGCGAGACCCTGTCTCAAAATGACAAGAACAACAAGAGGGCAAAATAAAAGATAACAGGACCTCAGGAGCTAAGGTTAGGAAAAGGAGAAAGAGACAAAAGGCAGCGGGGAAGGGAGAAGGGGTGAAGGAGGAACTGGGTTCCTTATGCGCATGGGCCAGCCCCACACAGGAGTGCAAGCTTGATGCTCTACATACAGGTAATACAAAACTGAAGTTTTTCTTAAAAGAAACCAACCAGGCCCACCCAGCCCTGTCAGTGATCCTAGGGCCACAGTGCCGGTGCTCGGTGCGTGTCCGCAGGCCCAGCAGCAGCTCTGAGCCTTCCCAGCCCAGCCTTGGCCCCTGCGTGCCAGCTCTGTGCCTGATGCATGCCCTTCCCCAGCCTGGGTGGCCTTGCTGGGCACCTGCACATGGGCTCCATGATTTCATGTCGGCTTGATGGAAAATACTGAAATCAGCAAAGACATGAAACTTTCCCGTCATCAGGATGCTGAGGCCAGCAGCAAGCTGGGCAGTTACAGGGAATTTCAGATCAATTTCTACAAAGCTCACTGCTTCACCAATGCAGGTCAGGTGCCAAAGGCTCCCGGCCAGGCTTCCTACAGTGGGCATTTCTCTTGCAGTCTCACACACTGCCAGGAACAAGCCACTGGCTGAATAATTAGAAACCAATTTGATCAAAGTGTTGACTGGACAGAAAAAAAAAGGAATTGACCAAAAAAAAATTTTTTTAAAGAAATTGGCTTTCTATTCTGTCTATAGAAAATGGTTGGTTGGTTGGTTGGTTATTTGTTTTGCAGTACTGGGGATTGAACTCAGGCCCTTGTACTTGCCAGGTAAGTGCTTATTCTACTGAGCTATCTCCCCGTAGAAAATGTTGTAAAGCTGCTTTCTCACAGAGAGATAGACATCCAGCGGGGTAGGCTACCAGTGGTAGGGAAAGCTAGGAGTGTGCAGGGCTTCATTCAAAATCCTCAGGTTACCTTTGGGGATGCTGTGCTGCCTAGGGCCTTTTAAGGGCCTTTTAAATTTTTAATTTATTTTGATTTCTCATCAGTAGTAAAAATGCATGCATATACCAACTTTGTATTCTTGTCTTCAAGAAGACCCAAAGCTCATACAAGCTTCTTACATAAAACCAGATCCAGTTGCACAATATGCTAAGGAAATTGCCCAAGCAGTGCCTGTTCCTATGAATAAACCCTGAAGTTTATCTGCACAAAGAACTTCTGCATAGTTCTTCCATCACTCCCAAGTTTCACAGCATCACTGGTGACCTGAGCACTCTGGGAGGGTACCCACGTGTGTCTGCGTGGAGTCTACACCCCACCTGGTGACAGAGCTGTCAGCAGAGGGCGACTAGAGGCCCAACTGTAGGATCTCAAACACAGAGGACATTTGAGACAAGTGCAAGCTCACCAAAAACTCAGCCTGAGAAGGTGAGCAGCAATTGTTAGCCATGAAGAAGGGGACTCAGTCCCATGATGTAATGTACATGTGACAGGGACAGTATGAGTCACACTGATAGAGAATCAAAAACTGGAACTTGATAGGGCTGGGTGTGATGGCACACACCTGTAATCCCAGCACTCAGGAGGCTGAGGCATGAGGATCACTTCAAGTGAACTTTGAGGCCAACCTGGGCTATATGTGAGCTGGAGACCAGCCTGAACTATACCTCAAGACCTTTAGCCAAAGGTCTTCCAAGAGCTGCAGCTCAGCACAGCCCAGTGGTACAGACCTCGCTGGACCATGACACCTTTTGGTTTGTTCCCAACCAAAGACCATGACAAAACGACCCTCTTGTCTTGGCCCTGTGAGCTGATCTCCACGCTAGTGGAGCAAAATATACATATTATATATGGTATGTAAATTTTTCAAAACTGAAAAACGTGAGTTACAAATAACGCTAAATTTGCTGCCAGTAAAGCTGCTGTGGACACGACTTTGACATCACGCTCTGCTATAAGAACTTATGAGATGCTAGCTGCACAGGAAACCTGAGCCGGAGGAAGGTGGGCCCCTCCAAGGGCCATGCAGGCAGTGTGGGTGGCTGTGGCACAATCTCGCTGGAAATTGTGTAACCACATGTCTTACGTTTGCACACAACTTGTTAAAAAGATTTTTATAGTTGCTCATCCTTCTTGATTTTGTCAGTGGACGTTTTTGTTTGGGGGTGCTTTTTGTTTTGTGTGTTTTGGGAAGGGTCATGGTGCTGCTGTTGTCATTGTGAGTGTTGTTGTTCAAAGTACTTCTGTCAGTTGCTTTTGGATCCAACCCAGGGCAGCCCTTCGGGAGCTTGCTAAGTCATCAAGCCACCAGGCTGGACTCGAATGTGCTATCCTTCTGCCTCACCCTCCCGGAGGGTTGGTGCTACAACAGGCCACCACACCTGGCTAGAAGTTTTTAAAACCAGGCTTCTTCTCAGGAGGAAACCTCCAGCTGGGTAGATATCTGGTGTTGGATCTCCCTCTGAGAGAACATAGTGTCACCTCTAAGCTCCCACAGCTGTCCCTTGTCTTGATCACTGTGGCCCTAGTCTAGCACTCCAGGATCAGCAACCGCTTAAGGTAGAAGCTCTCACCTAAGGTGCGCCTTCCTGCTAAGATGCAGGCTCCTGGTCCTGACAGCTGGCTCCCTTCACTGGCAGCCAGCAGGCAAAGAGAACGAGCCAGCCTTTATGGCAAAGGCCATGCCAGACCCACAAGTGTCCTGTATCGAGTGCACTGCCAGAAGCATCCAGGCCAGCGCGGGATTCTCCCAGGCACATGTCATCCCAGTGTCACCAGTTCTCACACACATCTCAGAAGCCCTGGTCCCTCCCTCCTCCAGCTCCTTCCTTGGCGAGCTTCCAGACCAGCCAACTTCCTGTCACCATTTTTGTTTCTTCATAATTGTATTATTAAACATCCCCATTTCCATTAGTTCCCACTGGCAGAGCACAAGACCAGCCCCGAGCAGTGATGTTCTTTCTCCTCTCCTATCTCAAAGGCCTCGAACGGCCTTCACCCCACTTAGTCCCTTAGCTTATTGCTGAGACACAATGCCAGAACTGGCAGCTTCATGAGGAGAGGGTCATTTGGTGACACAGCATGTAGAGGTTTCAGCCTGCAGTTGGCAGGCTCCACAGCAGGGCTGAGTGGCAGAGGGGCCTGGCAGAAGAGAGCTGGGAGAAGTAGAGCTCGGGAGGAAGAGGAACTCACTGGGAGGCAGTCTCTGCAGGCAAGGAGAGCTCCCCGTGCATGGTGAGGTCTTGTAAGTCAGAAACAACCTTCCCTCCAGTTAGTTAACCTCCACATTAGAATGTTTTTAAAAATACTGTCTATTTTGTTCAAATCATATCAACAGCTGCTCTAAAACTGGAAGTGCCCAAATGTGAAGAGGCTCACAGAATTGAGAAAGAATTTCATACAGGCCTGAATGAAATTGTTCAAAGTTCACTCACAAAGCAGATGGTCCCTGCTGAGATGCAGGAAATCTCTACTGGAGCAGGCAGGAGTGCAATCCGCAGCCGTCTCAGAATCAGAGTCCTCACCCTGTGCTCTTTGTCATCTGTTGCTACTGGTGCTTGTCTGGTCCAGGACCAGGACAGATAAACCATCCGCTTTGGATCAATGTCCCAAGGGGTCTCAAGCCCCTAACTACGGGAAGTGGAGGAAGCTGATGAGGCAGGGACCTTGTGGGAGGAGCTTAGCACCAGGGGTGGGGACCCTGGCTCTCCTCTCCATCTTTTCTTCCTGGCTGCCACAGAATGAGCAGTTCAGCTGCCAGGAGCTCCTGCTATGAGGGGCTGCTGCCTCTGGAAACAGGAGCTGAAGTAAACCTTCTCTCCTTTAAGATGGTCACTGATACTTGTCACTGTGATGGGAAGATGACACCAGAGCATAGCATGCTCTTTAAGAATATGTCATCCTGGGGGCCGGGGAGATGGCTCAGTGGAATAAGTGCTTGCCTGGCAAGCTCAGGGGCCTGAGTTCAATCCCTGGTTCCAGAAAAAAAAAAAAAAAAAAAAAAAAGAATATGTCATCCTTATTAAGAAGTGGCCGGCACACACCTGTAATCCAAGCTACTTAGGAGACTGAGGCAGGAGTACTGCAAGTTTGAGGCCAGCCTGGGGAACTTAGCAAGACTTTGTCTCAAAATGAAATAAAAAGGGCCAGGATATAGCTCAGTGGCAGAGGGTCTGCCTGTACATGTAGAGACCCCGGTCCTGAAAGAAATGTAGTGCTGTCACCTCACGGTCTCATGGACACTCACTGAGCTCTTCCTGGCCCCAGACACTGACAATCCCATCCTCAGATGACAGATGAGAAAGCGGAGATGCAGACAGATAGAGTCACACATGTCACAGGTCTCTTGGGAAGTAGACAGACATAAGGTAATGTTTCCCCAAGCAGGGACAGGAAGCCCAGAGCACACTGCCAGGTGTGGGGATGGATTGCTGTGCTCACAGCAGGAGCTCAGTTCCTGGGGAGGTGGGGAGGCCTCAGGAATGAGGGGAAAGAGCCTCCCCAGGACCCAACATCGTGTGATGGAACTGGGACAGAGACGGGAAAGTCAGCCGAGCAAAGGACAGAACCACTACATTCAAAGACAACATGTCGATGTGAAAAGGCTGTGGTCAGAAATAAGGACAGCAAGGATAATTTGAGGGAAACAGTGGCACAGAGGCATGGGTGCCAGCCACAGCCCAAGGGTGGGCCCAGATCCAGGCTCCCAGAACAGCCATGCTGACCACAGGGACAGTGATACTTCCCATGCCAGTTAACAACCAGTTAGCTAATTAACCACAAGGCTTTCCAAACACAGGCACATAATTTGAGTTTGTTGAATGACTAATGGAGCAGAATTTAAGCTTTGCCAAATAGTTGCATGTCCACAGACAAACTCGGACACAAAAACCTCTACAATAAAAAAAGAAAAAAAGTGGGTAATATTTTACCTTCATATCTCGATCCATCTGGATATATAAAAGTGCCTTGACCATGCTTTTTATTTTTAAGATATTGTCCAGTGTATCGGGCACCATTTTTAAATTTGTAGACCCCCTGAAATACATGGATTACATCATTGAGATTATTCCTGAATCGCATATTTGCTAATAGAGAATAAAATAGAAAGCAAGACAGGGTCTGACCTGGCCACTTCTTTGCCCGAACTCATAGCTGCCTTCATACACGTCTCCGTTGGGCAGCCGTGCCCTGCCATGCCCATGCCGCTCCCCGGCTTCATTGCGCTCCCCTTCGTACTCCTATGGAGAAGGGATTAAGGGTCCCATGGCTCAGGTCACTCAGTGGAGGCCATGGGTCTGGCAGCCCCAAATTCAGTCCCATGGGGCAGGTGAGGCAGGTAACCAAGCCCTGGCCAAGGCCACATGACTAATGTGTGTGTGTGACCTCTCCATACCCCTGTAGCCTCTGAGCCTACATTCTACAATGCGCAGCCTCACTTGAGAGCCAAGACCAGCCATGTGTGAGGAATGAGACGGGCTGTGCCTGACATGGCCTATAGTAGGCTGGACAGGTGGGGCAGCCTTGTGCACTTCCTGGCAGAAGCAAGTCCTCCCCACAGGGACCCCCGGGTGTCTGTTCCTGAGATCACTGTTGTCCTGCAAGGAGCTCCAATGGGAGGGACAGTGTACAGAGTGCCGGGCATACATGGGCGCCACTGCCTCCCAGCTCAGCTCACTTTATCTTATTTCAAACTCCCTACCAAGAAACAAGGATGAAACACACAGAGCTTGACCTGAAATAATTATATATCTATCATGAAAGGCAGTTGGGTTGGGGGGAGCTCATTGGTAGAGTGCCTGTCTAGCATGCACCGAGGCCTGAATTTAAGCACCACACCCCATCCTGAAATATTGTCCCCTGACTTATCTCAGCTATGTGGGGGAGGGCAGTAGAAGGCAAGAAGGTCACTTGAGCACAGAAATTTGAGGCCAGTCTGGGCCGTATAGCAAGATGTCAGCTCAAACAAATGAATTTTTTTAAGTTAAATAAAAAATAGAATATAATACACGATTGCTCGCCATTTTCTAATCCGTAGCACCATGAGTGTGGAATACACACAATGCGTAACAAAGTGAGACAAGTGTGCTGGTGCGTGTCTGTCGTCCCAGCACTAGGAAGGCTGAGGCAGGAGAACTACTGAGAGTTTGAGGCCAGC
>NDGN011411202.1:0-24473 GCA_002564285.1 Tympanoctomys barrerae
TATAGAATGAATAGAAAAAGACTTGAACTTTTTAAAAATTAGACACACAAAAATTACTATAAGGTCAAACATCTCAGACCTAGATTTACCAGCTGGGAATACTATTGCAAACTCAGCAAACAAACTCTCTATGTAGATCTATTCTCTTTTGTCAAATCTTCCAAATTACACATCTTCAAGTATTTCCGATAACAAGACAACTATCTCATGAATAATTTCATATTGAAGGACAAATTAAAAAGAAGAAAGCAACAATAACAATTTTATTTTTAGCCATTAGATTGTAATAATAATTGAAATCATTATTATTGGTTTTGTTCTAATGTGAAATTAGCCAATGTGCTCCTGAGAGGAAAGGATCATATTAAATAATTTCAAAAGAAAGAATGGAAAATCACAGATCTGTTCTTCTTACCTATATGATTTCATGAATAAATTGAAAATCTGAGTAAATACAAGTGAAAAAAAAAAACTGATGGAACAATGCATGTGAGCTGGGGCTAAGGTATTTATTTATTTATTTATTCATTCATTTATTTATTTTTGGTATCCAGAATCTAACTCAGAACCGTGTGCTTGCAGGCAGGCACTTGTGCTGTTGAACTATATCCCCAGCCCTATAATATATTCTAATTAATTTATAATAACATCCAAATGTGTCGATGGGTTTAATAATGGAAGTAAGCAATAAACAATAAAGGAAAAATAATTTCCCTTTGGTGTTGGGATACAGAAACTATTCAGAGTAAATTGGCTGCAGTAATAAATAATGTTGATAAAATCAGAAAAAAAAAAAAAGAAAACTGATGGAAGATAGGAAAGCATTTGTTCTACTTTGTATGTCAAACATACTTTAGGATAACCTACAAGTTGAGAAATTATTCTTCTTTACAGAAGTCTATCCATTAAATGCAAAAGGAATGATGGAATCAGAAAATAAACATTCTACAAGCCCGAATACATATGAGGGTTTTTTTTCATATTTAGCACAGGTTCTACAGGGTCTCACTACATACATCAGACTTGTAGTGATCCACCTGTATTCAGCCTCCCAAGAGCTGAGATTACAGGCGTGCACCATCACGCTCAGTCTCAATCTCAGCACGTCCCGAGACCAGAGCCAGCATGGCACAAAGCCCTAATATGTTAATCTCCTATTATTGTGTTTTGAAATTGTGTATCATTGTTTTTATTGGGATTTTTTCTCTTTAAAATAAAAAAGAAATAATGGCTCCAGGAAACAATCATCCAAGGACACTAAAACCATCAGGGGAAGGTTGCTGGCATACTCTCTGATGGACGAGGGATAAAGCGACAACCCCTCGGCCCACACATCAGACTCAGCACCACTGGAAGAGCTTCCTGGAGAGGTCCAAAGGGAAGAGTGGGGCCCCAGTTAGAACAGCCTTGATGTTCCCTCCAAAAACAAACGGAACCTGAATTTAACTTGTAGCTTGCAGAAAATATAGAAGACAGAGAAACAAGTCAAATGACCAAGTGGGAGAGTAAGCTACCCAATCAAAACATGGGCTATGCGCAGGACAACTGGCCCAGTTTCTTTAACAAATAGCATTTCCAACAGGAGGGGAGACCATTAGAGACCAAAAGAGAGTCATAATACATACAAGTAGACACTGTGTGCAGATTTTCTTAGGATCCTGACTCAAATTGTCAGAAGATATTTTGAGGGGATAAGAGAAATTTAAATATGATCTGAGAATTATATGGTATTAAGGAGCCCTTGGGCTTTGGTTTTGGTTTTTGTTATTAACTAGGGTGATGTCAACATTTAAAAAAATAGTATTTGTCTGTTAGACATATATACTAAAGTACTCACAGATGAAACTATATAATAGTCAATAGTTGCTTCCAAAAATTCCAGAAAAAAAGTATGGAAGGAAATAGAAAACAAAACCAACTGGACAATGCTGCTGACCCTGAATGCAGAGCGGGAGATGGACATGGGAAGGCTTACCGTCACTCTCTCTACTTTGATTATATTAGAAATTTCCAATCATAAAAATATTTTAAATATAACTTCCTGTTCTAGAGGTGAACTTAATGAAGCAATACTAGAGCTCCAAGTACCTAGAACAGTTCTGCGCACCCTATCACTCTAGCTGGAGCTCAAATCCTAGGAAAGGTGCTGGTAATTCTGTGATTGTGTGTGTACCAAGGGGTTCATCTTTGTAGGCTAGAGAAAGCTCCCAAAGGCCAGATGCTTGGTCCTCCTCACGGTTCTCTCTTGCCTGAGAGCACTTGGCAGGGCAGCTCCCGTCACTCCAGTGAGATACTCTTGTGTCACATCTGAATATGTTGTGTAATAAATCTGTGAACTCACATGGAAAATATTAAAACTTATCCTTTGATGTCTGCTGCTGATTCTAGGGGGAGGTTGGGGGTGGGTGGTAATTTTTCCTGAATTCCAGGTCCTTAAAAGGCAAGTGCTATTTTCTCTGCTTGCCAGATGTGAAAAATGATTGGGTAACTTACCATTACCAAACACAGAGCTACTCGCAACGCCCAGTGCATTGGGTGCTGTGCTCCTGCAGATCCGTACGCATCCACTTCGGCCTCACCCCGCCTGGGTTAGCCCCATTTTGCTAATCAGGAAACTGAGGCATAGAAAAGTTAAGTAATAGATAGGCCTACCCAGGAGCCAGCTGGAGTGGTAGGGAGTGAGCAGGTCTGAGAAGCAGATGGGCTGCGGCAGCGAGGAAGAGGGTCCCACTCTTGGCAGAAGAGGGAAACCAGGGTGGAAAGATGCCGGGCACCTGCAGCCCCAACTCACTATGCCTCACATCACGTGGACTGATTCATGTCATGGGGATCACAAGTGGGGTGACCAAAGAGTCCAGCTTTTCTGACCCATTTGCGTATGGCTTTTGTCTTCATATCCCCACTCTAATAGCGTCTTCTTTCTTTCTCAAATATGGCCTGGTTTGGGTGATAAATTAGAAGATCATCTTACGTATAAGGTCTGGAGGGGTAAGAAAAGCCCATAAGAGCCCATTCATTAATATCTGCAGAATAAAACGTTAATATCAAATGGAAGACTGACCAAGTGGTGCACAGCTTCTTGAGTTTGAAGATGTCAACCTGTGTGAGGGCCACATGTGGCAAGTCACGTGCTTTTCTGTCATCCCTCCCAAGTAACTGTGCACACTATTATTCCGCCTTTTGTCTGGGCCCACTGCCTGAGCAAACTGTCACCCTACCTGGGTGCACTGGGCACAATGTCATCCTGCCCTCTCCTTGGGCATAATGTCATCTCTCCTTCTTCCTGGGCATACTGTCACCTGCCCTTTAAGACACCACACTGTCACCCTGCCCTCCACCTGGGCATACTGTTACCTGCCCTTTAGGATACCACATTGTCACCCTGCCCTCTACCTGGACACACGCACACTGTCACCTGCCCTTTTTCCTCACTTATGCTAAACTCCACTCTTGTAGGCAGATTCCAGCCTCCCATTCCCAAGCATTACATCCTGCCTTCAGATCTCAGTCCTCACAATGCATCCTTCTCATTCACTCTGCTGTCACCTGCCACACCTAGCCCAGCAGGGTCCGGGGCAAGGCTACCCATTCTCTGCCTACTACGGTCCCTCTCTCCGGCCCACATCCTCTCTCCCAGGGACAAGGTTCATAAGGGCGAGGCTATTCTGGTTGTCTCTCAGTTTGTTTTATCTAATTAACTTTAGTCCCTTATTTGTGTTCGATCCCTTTACTGCGGCCCTGAGATAATCCCATTGCCCTAATCCTATCACTTTCCTGGTTTATGGTTGGAAAGATTAACTATCTCTATGGGGTCAGAGATTAAAACAAGGGAAAGACTTAAACGTCCCTTCAAGTCTGCAGCCATTCCACCAACTTCTCTGTACCTCCGCTTCTTCCTATGATACAAGTGGCAGAGGATTTGGACATTTCTCTAAATACTTGCATTTTGAGCTCTTCAGAAGAAAAGCAGACAAAATGTGGGCTTTTATTGTCATCGTTGCTAACATTAATTTTTAAAGCTAAGATAATTTGGTCTTGATTCATTGCAACCATATGGTACTTATTGGACAAGCACATTACCAGTTAATTAGCAGACCAAGAGCTCCTGGTGACATGACAAGAGTCTGAAATCACTGTCTTCCGAGTTGACGTGACAGAGGGAGAAGCCTCTGGCTCAGACCAGCAGTAAGAGGGCCTCTGGTGGAGACGAGCATCCCCTTGGCTCACTCGAGGACTCCCAGTGCCAAGGTACTAACTGGCCTCATTCTGCGGGGCTCGAGTGTCCACGTTTGCTCTGATCTTCCACACCGCTGGCCCAGGGATTCGCACGGTACTCGGGGGCACTAACTGCTGTAACAACACCAACATTCAGGTGGCTTCACACAACGGCACTGTGCTTCTTGCTCATAAGCCATGGTGATCCTGAGACCTGGCTCCCTTAGGGCATTACTGTCACCTGTACAATGGCCTTGCCCACCGCAGGACTACTGTCCTTGACGTTCCCTCTATACACAATGACCTTCCTCCCAGCCCTACACTATGAGGCTGTTCATCATGGGATCAAAGCCCACACAGAATTCCCTCGGGAGCCTTCCCACCCACCTTGTCTCAGACACACGCCTTGGACCCCCCAGGTACTCCCCACTCCATACTCAATTAGCTTCAAAATACTTCCAGTGTTGGAAAACCCTTTTAATTCACTTTCTTGCCTTACTTCTCTTTTGCCTTCCTACTACAATGCCAACCTTGGTTGTATTATTTGCCACTTGAATTTTCAGCACTTACAACCCTTGATAGGTAGAGAGAGAGAGAGAGAAAGCTTCATTTCTGGCCTGGCTACTTGAGAGACTAAGACAGAATCACAAACTCAAGGTCACCCTAGGCAACTTAGGGAGACTCAGTCCCAAAGTAAAACCATAAAAAGAGCTGGGGAATCAAACTCACTGCAAGGCCTAGTACCAAATACAAAAACAAAATACAATCTGGCAGAATCAAGGAAGAAGGTCAAAGAGTTGAAGTGATGTCGCTAGGGTCCTCTATGTAGGACGTGACACTGGAGCCCCTCTGTCTGTAAGCTTCTCTACTGTGGGCTCACAACTTGGGAGAGCCCCCCGGAAGGCGACTCATCCACTCTGTCTCTGTAGGCTTTCTCCACACTCCAGGGCCTGCTGATCAGTGTGAGCTGCACTCTCCTCTGCCCAGCCACCCACTGCTCCTGAACAGCCTGTTGTGCCATGTCCCCTACCTTCCTTCCCGCTGGATGTAGGAAAAAAGAGGATGCACAGCAGGCCCCAGAGCAGTACTCAGGCCTCCTTCGTTCTCCACGTTTCCCCTGCTCACACAGCCTTGGCATCCCCCAGGAAGGAGGAACCAAGATCTTCTGCCTCAACCCCCTAACTTCTTCAGCTGGAACAGAATGTCTTTACGATAGTGACTCACGTTAGCAGTGAGAGCTAATTATTTTGATCTTCCTGAAGTCACTTGCCTCATTAGTAGATACGCTCCATCATGGGCCAAGACCCAGTTCTCAGCAGACTTGGCTGCCAATCCGGCCTGAAGCAGCAGGACCACCCCGCCCTTCTCTTGAGGCAAGGCTTCATCTCATGCCTCTCTCATTCTGGAACACATTTGCCCCCTAAAACCAGGTGTCCACTGTACTTATCCCCCATACTAGGAAAGCCACCCCTTTTCTCATAGCCCTGGTCGTGCAGAAGCCTCATTTAAAAGACTAAGAGAAAATTCTGTTATCCAAAAGTGCAGAGAATCCTTGAATGATTCAGCCCTGGCCAGACTACAATCAGGGCTGAGATTCACAGGTCTGGCTGCCAGCTGCAACTAGACCTGGAGCGTTCATTTCCTGAGCATCTACTATGTGCCAAACACAAAGCTGAGTGTGGGGGACCAAGGAGTTAAAAAGGTATTTTGGCAGAGTCTACCAAAACAGTTGACATCTCTCTCTCTCCCTCCCTCCCTCCCTCCCTCCCTCCCTCTCTTTTTCCTTCTCCCTCTTTACCTCCCTCCTTCCTTTTTTCCTCACGAAACTCACCCCCACCTCCCATTTCTGGTTCCCGCAGCTCCTGGGTTAAACAGAGAAGCTAAGTTACAGTGCTTCCTCAGTCAATTTCTTCCACAGCAAAGATCTTCATAAATAAAACTCTGGAGGCAATGCCCGAGCTCTGTAAGCTACACCAATAGCAGGACTTTCAGGAAGAGGCAGGAAAGGAAGAGACAGATTTAGAGCAGAGCCCAGACCACACTCAGGTAGTGGAGAAGGCCAAGTGCAGGCTTGATTCTACCAGAACCAATAAAGCAGAGGCCCACAGTCCAGCGCGATCTGACCTGAGCACCACACACCACAGCCTTTTCCTCAGCTTCTTAGTATCTTCACCAAATCCAATCTGGTGACCACAATACAAAAGAGAAAAAAACAGTATGTGAAGGTACATCTTGTTTGCAAGCTCAGTTCGCAGAGTAGAAAGCCACACAGCCACAGGCACGGCCTGAGCAGGCTCTCAGACTCGGATATCCTTGAGGACAAGGACACTCTAGGTCATCTGAGTGTCCTCGTCACAAGCCCAGATGCTTAGCAAATAGTAGGACCATTGCACCCCAAAGTGGCACAGATCAGAGAACAATCTTAGAGCCATGTAAGGTAATTACTTAGTCAATTCTGAGGGAAATAATGTTCACTGAAATCAAAGGCCACGAAAGTCATTCTCCAATTGTCACATTAGACCTTGTAGTCCCATGAGAAAAACCTTAGTTTCCAATCGCATGCAAGCAACAGACAGGAGAACTCCGTTGCTGCCTCTCCAACTCCTAAAACCTGACATTTCAGGGACTGAATGTAGGATCAATTTCCGAGGCAGTGCATTCAGCTACCTCTAAGCACTAAAAGATCTGACCTCCTACTGAGGCAAAGCACATAAAAGTGTGGCATGCTGAAGTGGGGCTGCGGACCCCGGACCCCCCTCCCAGCATGGCTGGGTGTTGATTTCTAGCATGGCATCCAGGTCTCTGACTCACAGCGGAGCCGAGCAGATCACTTTGCTCTCCAGGGAGCCTTGGAAGGGGTAGAGCTCGGCAGACTCACATAGCCTCTCTCGTACTAGTACAGAGCAAAAAAAGGACGAAATCAACACTCATTTTCACACTGCTGTCACCATCCCGAGGTTCTTAAAGGACTGTGACACCCTTTCCAATTTCAGTAACCCTAGCATATAAGGGCCCTAGCACTGGGTTTCTAGGGGGCCCAACTCTCTCTGAGAATTAAAAAAAAAAAAAAAAGAAAACCAGAGTAATAGTACTCACAAAATGACCAAATACCTGTTGTAACACAGGATGTCTGAAGTGAGAGCTGGAGAAATTCAAAGCTGTTAACCACCTACGATGTGTTCGTGTACTGCTTTGTGCACCTGTTACCTCAACTTAGTCATAAGCTATAGAATACCAAGGATATTTTTCTCTAATGGCATCATTTAAAGCTTGGGCTGATCGGTCTGTGCATCGTACTCTGCAAAACACATGCACGCAGGGACTCCCGGCTCCAGCAAGGCCAAGCCTGGCATTAAAGAGGGACCACAATGCTGGAGCCACAGCAGCTATGCATTGTCAGCGAGTTCAGTCCTTCTTCCAGAGGACAAAGCTGGACCTATAGCTCTCCCGCCCATACTTCTATGCCTTCCAGTTCAGCCTTCACATAGGAGCCCACCAGCCTCTCTAAGGCCCACTTCTGATCATTGTATTCTTGATTAGCACTAACACAGCATTAAGAATAGTATTCACACTGCTTGGCATAGCGCCCAGGGCTCTGGGCCCTCTAGGCTCTGCCTTCCTCTAAGCTACCGTATGTGTCCTTCTGATTCCATGCGACACACCCATACTCTCCTCCAACAACAATGAATGACTTGTAGTTCCTGAAATGCTTTCTCACAATATCTTGTATTAGACCTATCCTCTACACAAAACCAGTACTTACAAAAACTTTAAGTGACTACTGGTATACACACTAGAAAGCAATAAAACTTGTGCCCAAAGGGGGAAGGGAAACTCGAAGAAGAGAGCACTGGGGAAGTTTATAGGTTCCAAAGATTTTTTTTTTTTTCCTTGAGAATAAAACCCAGCCAGCACCACGCAGAATGACTGACAGTAGGCAGAAACTCAAAGAATCATAAGAAAAAGTTTGGGGCAAGAAAAAAAATACCACCGAGAGAGAGTCTCAAAGGGAATACCAAACTCTGCATATAATGCCATCCAAATCTTTGTCTGATACCTGAGCTACAAATACATGGGTACACTCCAAATAACTCAGCTAAGATTAGCAGAAAGGATTGGAAATTTCCGCTTCAACTCACCTTATGGGAGACAGAATTAGGTGTTTGAGTTCAATCAAATTAAGTATTTGTTAAAATAAAATAAACCCATCAGAGAAAAATAACAGAACCCATAGACTATGATGTATAACTGAAAATGTCCAGAATAGAATCCAAAATTGATAGACTTATAAAAATATAGCCCACGTTTAAGAAAATAGAAAATCAGTGGAGATCCACCTGAGGTGATTCAGATGTTGTCACTAGCAAAATCTGCCACACACTCTCTGTCATCTTATCTTCACGCATCAGCAACTTCCACCTGGAGTACCAGTCTCCCCTCAGGAGACAACTTCTACTCACCTAATCTGAGGCATCAAGTCTTCCAAAAAGCCTTTTCAGTCTGTCTTCCTTCCTTCCTTCCTTCCTTCTTTCCTTCCTTTTACCAGGAATTGAACTCAGGACCTTGTCTCTCATTCCTAAAGACACTGTGTGCTAGAACTCTTTTGGGGGGGCAGAGGGCTGGTTTAGCCCACCCTGGGGGCGGGGCTGGTGCAGCATGTGGTGCCAGGGATCAAACCGCGGTCCCTTGCACCTGCCTAAGCTTGCCTAAGCAGGCGCTTTTGACCATTAGAGCTATCTCACCCACCTATGGGACTCTCTACATGAGCTTGTACTTGAACTCCACGCTAACATACACCTAGAGACAGACAGACCAGAGAGAAAGACCTAGAGTCTGTCTTCCAGAAGTCACTTGAAAGATAACACTCACTCAACATACACTTTTTTCATACAAGCAGAAAACGATCTTCCTAAATTTTACTTCCTTGCTACAACCAGATACGCTACAAACTTGCTATAAGCCAGGCTGTGTATCCCTCCACAGATGCGTTTCTTTTTTCAGGTGGGTAAGATTCAGGTGTCCAAGGTTCGCCACTGACTGAGAAAATTTTGATTTTAGACCCAGTGTGTTCTTAGTTTCAGTCACTTAGGCCAATGAGCCATCCCGCAGCTCTGCAAAGGAGATGGCTACAGCTACTTAAGCACAGAGTGGCTGGTAAAGCGAGGCAGGTATAGTAATGGGTCTGTTGCTCTTGGTAGTTCAGGGACAAATTGAAGAATCTCTCCTTAGCCAATCACCTCAAGAATGGAGTGTCTCATTAAAGGTTTCTTATAACTGAATTTGTTCAATTTTTTACAATTTGGTTAAGAAGCAACGGTTTACGTTTGATTCATTTACACCGGCAGGAGGCAAGAGTAGCTGCCTGAATCACTCACCAGAAATCTGAGACTCCAGAGAGTCAATCCATGTTTTTGTAAGTCTTTCCCAATTCCATAAATTATAGAACTCTATTAAAATGCTATCATGTGCATAATTAGTACGGCTAGTGTTCTTATTAGAACTGAAATAGTTTTCCTCAAATCATTACACTGCTTATTAAAGTGATAAAAGCATTGTCCTAAAATACACCCGATAGTGTACAAATCAGAACACTTACTGAGAAATTAGAAGAGACACCTCTATACTTTACACACACACACACACACACACACACACCCCTACACTTGTAATGACTGGGACTGTGTTTGTTGAGAACTGACACTAGGTATGGACCACACACACATTATTCCACTTATACCTCCACTGCCTTTGAGACTGGGGTCTCTGATTAGAAAGGTACTAACAACAAGGTAACCTGGGCATGATGACATGACTCAGTGGTGGGGCTTGGGTCTAAAGCTAGGTCTGTCAGGTTCCCTAGTCTCTGCTTCTAAGCACTATTCAATTCTCTCATTCTCCTTTATGGCTTCCTTCTGGTAGTATGAAGGTAAGCATTACAACGTTATATGCCCCAAATCATAGGTGCAGAAGATAAGCCAAAGACAACGTAACAGGTTGTGATGAGGGGAAGGCATACAGATAGCAAAGACAGTTGTTGTCTTAGTTGATTTATAATTAGTCTTAGGATTTAGATTTGGAATGGACCCAAGAGATCATCGAGCTCCAATCTTTCTTTATAAATAAGGAGGGAGAAGCTGAGAGAAGTGAAGGGATTTGCCTTAGGTAACAAAAACAGATTTCTGGGTTCCCAGTTACGTTTCGTCAAACGAATCTTCCAGCTTTCGCTGGTCCCCAGCACACCTAGCTCTTTGAGAGACAAGAAAGAAAATAGACCCTGTATCTGGCCTCAGAGAATGCAGAGGCAAGATTACTGCCTGTGCAACAACCAGACAACCTCACAAGCAGATATTTAGGACCACAGCATCTTGGGTTCAATGCATGATTTGGATGAAGAATCCATGGGGAAGCAGGGTCTTTCAGGCAATGAGGCCTGAGACAGAAAGAGGGAAGAGAAACATTCCAGACCCTGGGGATGGAATGAAAATAGAGCAGCCTGGTAAATACAACAGGATAGTGGATGGCTCACTCTTCCAATTATGCAACCTTAAGGAAAAAGCTGTTACACTCAGTATCTACCACACATAACCGCATGAATGTCTTACTTGAGTTGGGTTACAGGCGCCAGAGCCTGAGAAGCCAGCCTCAGACACAGGTGGCTCCAGTTATTTTTTAGATCAGCCACAAATAGCCCTTGCTTTGTACCGGGGCCGTGACCCTGACAAGCCATCATCATTGCTGGAATGGCTCAGAGGCCAAGGCAAGTACACTGCGCCGCCAAAGCTGTTGCAAAATCGATCCAAAATCCAGAGTCGGGGAGGAAGGGCCTGACTCAGCGGTGGTGCCCTCACTTGCCAAATTCTTCCGGCAACTGGACCAGGTTTGAAGATAGTCCTGGATCGCCACCCGCCCCCTTTTTTTCTTCTTTTCTGTGACTCTTCCCCACAAGCTGAAAACCACCTTCCTTACTCTCTTGGGAAACAGAAAAGGCTACATACCATGTTCCCCATCAAGGAGTGGCAAGAAAAGTAACAGCTCTCGTTTCCAAGCTAGCAGCAGCAGAGTGGAAGCAGCACCGTGGATCACAGTAGGGAGCCTCGGATGTGGAGTCCTGCGACGCATGTCCCACCTCCGCCTCCGACTGTCTGAACCTGACCTGCTGCCTGCCCCATTTCAGCATCCTTCCTTATCTGCAAGCCTCATCACACCTGCTCTGCAAGGCTGTCTGTCAGAAGACTCAAGTAGCTCAGAGGAAATTCAGTGCAGGCTCTTAAGCATTATACAGATTTCAGGGCTCCTATTTCTAAACAGGGAAGGCATTGCTACAGGTTTTCCAAACGTCTGGGCAAACGAGGGGCAGCAGTTTTACTAGTTTTGATGAAGGTACTCTAAAGCGACTGCTTTGTGTTGATTCGCAATGAAGTAATCCACAAAAGCACGAGGAGGAGATTTCATCTGAGCAAAGCTTAGTCCTTATAGTGGATGCCAACTCTGGAAATGACGAAGGCCCTTACTAACGACAGCTACCCTCGTGAGGCCCCTCCAGGGGCCAGGCAGTATGCCAGATGTCTAATATCCATCTTTAACTCTCCTGGGAAGGACGCAACTTCTGCTCCAGTCTTTGCTGTCAATGGAAGGCCTTTCATCCCTCTTTCCACCCCCAGTTCTAGGTCTCTTTCCTTACAGGAAGAATAGCTGTTTGTAATTAGTTACACCCGCAAATATTCAATGTGCAGGGTTACTGCCTCCAAGACATGGTTTGGTTGTTTTATGAATGATAAGAATGAATGGACCACTTCCCTCTGGGGACATTCCTTGCACATTGTTTCAACTTTCTCTTGAGGAAAACAAACTGGGTGAGATGATCTATTTCTCCATAGACGTAAAAGCCACATTTAGGCTGGACCAGCACTCAGAGCCTGCACGCACAGACCACTGGGAAGGGGCAGAGAGGCGGGCAGCAGGCGCTGGCCCAGCTATGGCAGAAAGTGATCGTCTCTCTCCCGACTGGATAGCGTTCTTTGGAAGCGAGGTCTGCTCTGCAAGAACCAAGGGGACAAAGCAGGGCTTAGAACCAGCCCTGAGCCCTTAACACTCACTGCAAACCTTCAGGCGCTTTTATCCTCATTTTACAGATGAGAAAACTGAGGCTTGCTTATAAATAAAATGATGCTGGTGACCTCACAATCTGCTTGGAAACACAAAATTAAAACCTATCACAACAAACGGAGAGCGATCAAGCCTCAACCCCAGCAGTAGTGGCTTCAAGTGTCACAGAAGGTTAGGCTGTTTACAAAGCATGTCTGCTTCCAAACATCACTCCTTTGAAACATAAGAGAAAAACAAAAATCCCCAACAACCATTCCTGCCCTCTGAGTCACCAAGGAGATAAGTGGGTTAGCAAAGCTCCATTTGCTGGCTGCACCTTGGCTGTCTCGAGTCAGGGCTCAAAAGCCAGCACCGTTGGAGGCCAGAGTGTGTCCTTTGTTCTCCGGGCAGCATCCTCACTTGTCTCCATTCTACAGAGCAGATCACTTGGGCTGTGTCCCAGAAAAGTGCAAGTGACTTTTACAAAGCAAGAAAGTAGGCCACAGTCACCATCGTTTTTTATGGTCTGAGGCTCCAATTCCCTCTGGGTTCATTTGCCACGTTGGAGCATTTATCTCGGCTGCTGGGAGGCTGCATGGTGGGGTGTGGACTGTACAGAGAGGCAACATGTTGGGCACCTTGTACAGCAATGCCAGCACTTCAGGACAGCCCTGAGCAAAGGCAGAGCAGGCCACAAAGCTGATCTGCAGCCCCTTGAACTTTCCAAGGGAAAGCACAGCGCTCTTCGTGCCTTCTTTGCTCCCTCGGTCCAAGGCCCAAGCAACCCTAGAAATGCATGTGTTGTATGTGATACTCCACCTCTCTTCCCCCCAAAAGCTCCTTCATGGTCTACAGCATCAACACTGCCACTGGCAAGATGCTGTGAATCAAATAAACTGCACTGATGATAACGAACCCCCCTCCCAATGTTGTATTTATCAAAGAGATGAGCATCCAATCAGCGTGGACGAACCAGAGCTACCATAACAAAGCAATAGACTAGATACTCTTTCAGCAGAAAGCGAAGAAACTAGATATTGTAATTACTCTCTTGTCCCTTTATCTTGAATAAATAGGCAATTTTCATTAGGTGTTTTGAAATATTTAAAAGAGCTCTCCAGCCAATATTATGCCCTTTATAAAACACTGGAGAGTGAGAAGTCCAGGTTGGAAATTACTGTGACAATGATTCATAGTGATTTTCCTGTTAGGGACATTTGTACTTTTCTCAAATTAAAAACATCTTTCGAGACTCAAAGTATTGAATCCCAAATCATTACATTTCAGACAACAAGAGAGTACATGTTGGGTGGACTGGGAAAGGCTATGGCAAGCTCTCCTACTGGCCTGGTCTGCGGGGGCTGAGAACCACTCGAAGGATACGGAGGGCAGGTATTGAGTCCACTCTGAGGAGGAGAAGCAGGAGAATGGAAGTAAACATGGATCACAACGGCCATGTTCATTTACGCACTGGACACTCACTATGTCCCGGGCACTGGACTAAGCAAGTGAACCATGCGCTGTGCCCCTTGAACTTTGGGAGTGAAAGCATGCTTGTTTCCACTTAGAAGAAAGAGCAAAGGTACCCCATCCCTAGTGACCTTCGCTTAGAGAACACACAAAAGCACAGCTGAGACCACATGAGAACCACAGTCACACCAAGCAGAAATCAAGAGATGAACCACTTGCTCCTTAAATCTCCAGTCCTAGCAAGATGGTCTAGAACAGGAAAAATGAAGAGAAAAAATACTAGAAAAAATTTGCCTTACTGTACATAAAAGAGGCTCAAGGAAAAAAAAAAAAAAGACCCACAAGTTTTTGTAGAATAAATGAATGAACATAGGACTCTTATTAAATGTATGTGAAATAATTCCAAAAGAGATAACTATCCTTCCAATCAGCCATTAAATTTTCCTGATTGATTGACTGATTGATCCTGGGGATCTACCACTGCCCTTGATCCTCAGTTCTTCTAATTTTTTATTGAGACATATTTAAATTGTCTGGGCTGATCTCAAATTTGCAATCGTCTTGGCTCAGCCTCCTGAATAGCTGAGATTAAAGACATAAACTGCAATACCTGGCTCAGTTTTTATTTTATAATTTTATTTATTTATTTATTTATTTATTTATTTATTTATTGGATAAGGGTCTCACTATGCAGTTCAGACTCATAGTGATCCTCCCGTCTTAGCCTCCTCAACACTGGGATTGCAGGCCTGTGTCACCATGCCCAGTTTCAGACCAGCACGGCTGGGGTTCTGGGCTGGCATGGCAAGGGGTACTGGGGATCAAACCCAGGTCCTTGGGCTTGCCAGGCAGGCGCTTAGACTGAGCTATCTTCTCAGTCCCTAAGTTTTTATTTTTACTTGTTAAATATACACATAAAGGGTCAAACAGTTCTAAGGGGCTCATTGAAACAAACAAACAAACAAAAAACCAGTTTCACATACTATCATTGACCCTTCCCTAACAACAATCTGTTTAAAAGCCACAGCTTTTGGTGGGTATTTAAATCTGTATTTTCAAATATGTTCTCAGTGATTTTCTAAGTTTTCCCCCATTATGGAAAGTGAAGGTTTCGTTCTCTTTTACCTCTTCCAATTCTCCCAATTGCAGCGCAGCTCAGCGTCTTCTGGACATAGTGGCACACCTTGGAAGGATCACCTTTCACATACCTTATTTGCCTCTTTCCTCTGATGGGTCCTCTGTGTCCTGAATCCACACTTCCTTTACTTTACTCTCTGCTTATGGTGAGGAATTTCCTCCCAGCGCTTTTCAAAGGAAGGTGTACAAAAGCTAAGTCTTTGGGGTTTTGTTTTGGTTTGCTTATAGATTTTCTTTCTTTTTTTTTTAAGTACCAGGGACTGAACTCAGGACCCTGCACTTGCCAGGCAAGCACTTATTCTACTGAGCTATCTCCCTGGCTCTTGCTTATAGATTTTTACTACTCTGAAAATGCTTTTGTTCTACCTTCCTGCTAGAGTGATAATTAGGTGGTATACAAAATTCTCAACTGGAAATTGCTTTCCTTCAGAATAAAGAAGTGGGCATTGCTCCACTGCCCACTAGCTTTCCATGTTTTTTTTAAGTCAGTCCAAGTCATAATCTTTTGTAATCCATTTTTAATTTCCATAAATACATAAGATTGCTTAAGTGATCATTTTCTCCCTACAGTTTCATCACTTACCTCTTCTAGACTTCCTAATGATCTGACATTGGACACCTTGATCAGGATGCCTGACAGTCATACTGTTTTCCCTACTTCTCCAGAAATTCTTTAGTTTTCTTTTCCAGCCATTCCTCATTCTCAGGGATAAGATCATCTTGAACCTCCAAGAGTTCTCCCCACTTTTTTTTTAATTATTCCTTTTACACAACCATCAGTTTGTTTCAGATGGACAAAGTGATTTTCCTTTTCAAATTCTCTTCTTATATATTGTTTTTAATAGACATCCTTTGCATGCTTGCTTTGGTTTCTGCTTTGATTTTCAAGGTTTTCATCAGGTACTTAAGGACGTTTTGCTGATCACATTTTGTAGTGAAATGTCAAAAACTAAGAGAACAGCCTGAATAGCAGGTGGGGTCTGTCAATCACGCTCTGCTATGGTGTGCCGGCAACTTGTTCTGTTGGGGAGACTCTGGTAGAACTTTCTCCTGCAGACTGAGTTACACTGCTGGACAGTGACACTTACATCACCTGCCTAGACAGAACAGGTTGTGGGTTAGCACTGGGAGAGCCAAGACAGGCGACAGCTGAGAAGCAGATAAATCTCAAGCTGGGAGACCATCTCAGCCCTGCCTGGACCTCATGCCCTTCCCTTGCTGTGCCAGAACTCTCCTAGTCTACAGAGCTTCACTTTACGATCAGTAGAGAACAACATTCCAGTCACGACCTACAGGGGGAAGGGTCCTTGCCAAGTGGAAGGGGCCTGGGGTCTAATTACATGTTGAACTGGCTTTAAACCAATGCTCTCAATTTTAGTTCCATTTTTATCACTGCTTCCATAAAAATCTGCTATTACTTAAACCTGTTGGGGGCTATGAGTTTCATGTCTTTGCCTTGATTTCCCCCTTTATAGCTTTCAATTCAGCTTTCTGATTGGTTGACTGATTGATTTGCTGTTTGTTTTTGAGACAGGGTCTCTTTATGTAGTTCAGGCTGGCCTTGAATTCACTATTTACCCCAGGCTGGCCTTGATCTCAAAACAAATCCTCCTGCCTTGAACTCATGGCAATCTTCCCACCTCAGCCTCCCGAGTGCTGGGATCATAAGTGGGACCACACCCAGTGAGACGCATCTGTCTTCTACATGTGAAGTCAAGTGTACTAATACTCATCCATCTAAGGGCCAGCCAAATAGCTCAGCGGATTAAAGCACCTGCAAGCAGGCTGAGAAACCGGGAGTTCGATCCCCGGGCCTGCCGTGCTGGCCCCACCTCCCAAGGCATGCTGAGATAGCAATTTGAGACTGGGTGTGGTGGCGTAAGCCCATAATCCCACCTCTTGGGAGGCTGTAAACAGGTGGATCACTATAAATCCAATCTAGTAGTGAGATCCTGAACACCCTGTAGACCCCTAAAATACAAAAAAGAAAAAAAAGAAACCCTCATCCATCTACATTCTTTATAGCTTTCACGGGCACTGGAAAATAATCTCAAGCCAAACACCAAACATGTCCTCAAAGAAGATTTCAAATACAGAAAATAAATGATAAAAAACAAGCCCTCAAAAACCTGTGTGCATACGTGTGTGTGCGCGCGCGCACACGCGTGCGCACGTGCATGTGCATGTGGTTGTGATATCTTCTTCTTGCCCATTCATTTTGTTTCTGGGGTTGATGCACTTTTAAAGATTTCTTTACCATTATTTTAGTGTGGTTTTGGAAGAGAGCATTCAATCTGCCATATTTATCTGCAATTCTTAAGCTACTGGGTATTTTTTTTTCTGATTTCCATATCACTTTATCCTATTTCTGTAAAATATGGCATACATTCAGAGAAGTATATAAAACATATTTTTACAGTTTAATGAATAATGATGAAGCACAGCCTCGCATAACCATCACCCAGACCTAGAAACACAACACTGAAGTCCCCAGCAGCCCTGTCCCATGTGTCACCCATCCCCGTTACAACCCTATCCCTCCTCCCTGTTACACTGGACAGCTTTCTCGTCACTGGGACAAAATACTCAACACCCACAACTGCACAGATGAGAGGCTTGCTTAGCTCATGGCTTCAGAGCTTTCAGTCCTTGGTCAGCGGGCTCCACGGCAGGAGCACGGCAGCAGAGTGTGGCCAAGCGAAGCTGCTCCTTCATGGCAGCCAGGAACAGAGGACGGTGGAAGGTCACTAGAAGCCAGGGGCCAGGGACCAGACAAAGTCCCCAAGGTTACGTCCCCAGGCACATCCAGAAGTACGGTTTACTCATCCCCCAGAGGAGCTGAAGTCAGTGGAACTGACGAACAAGATGAACCATCAGAGTGTCCATATCCCTACCATCCACTAAACCTACATCCTCACTTTTCCGTATTTTTAACAGTTACATATGTTACCTTAAAAATGGCTCAGTTTTGCCTTCTTTTAGCGTAAATGAATGAAATCCCATTGAACATATTCCTTTACTTTCCTTCTTTCATCTAACCTTATGTTCATCAGATTTGTGTCTGAAATACTTGGTTTTTTTAGTATCTCTATCCTTTAAGGAAAAAATATTTTATGACATTAATAACAAAATTGAGAGGCACTAGGGTGCTATGGAGGTGGCATGTAAAAAAAGGGAAGTTAAATAATTTGTTCAAAGTTTAAGAGAAAAAATCCTCAGATTTGAAAATAATTCTCTCTGAAGTATGAAACATAATCACACTTTTCAAAACAAGAGAAAAGCATCCCTGAGAAGGCTTTCTAGGGATGTCTGGCTGATCCTCCCACCTCAAGGAGGTCTACATCAGTCCAAATGCCCAATCTCAGGCTAGGGGCAATGCCATAGCCCTGTATTTGAGAGGATCGCAAGTTCAAGGCTCACCTGGGAAACTTAGCCCTTTTCTCAAAGTAGAAAGGACTAGAAGTCATCAGCTGAGGGGACCGTTGTGCCTTTATTTTCTCCCCAGTGACAGAGGTTCCTGGGGACCTTCACTGACTTCAGCCTAGGAGCCCAGAACCCTCAGGAAAATCCAAGGCTAAGATGCAGGACTCTCAGTCCTGGGCCTGAATCAGAAGGTTTCCTTCCTCTGTGACTTCACCATCCCCTGCTAAGTGGGTTCCAGATGGCAGCCACAGCCAGCCATGCTCACACGAGGACGACTCTGGTCTCATGGAAGGAAGCAGCTCTGTGTAGATACAGTAGCCTTCTTTTATCACTGGGCAGACTTTTCTGAGCAGCCACCTTTGATTTGCGGTCAGATAACCCAAGAGCTCAGCCTGCCTTTCTGGGCTGAGCCTCCCTGTACCACGGCCAGCTTCGAAGCCGAGCCTAACAGGGGACAGAGGGTTTCTTGGCTGTTTGTTTTTTAAGTAGAGCCTATCTCTGAGGGGGAATGACTAAGCTTCCTTTTGTCAGGAAAAATCCAAGATTTTTAAATGAAGAAGCTAAAGAAAAAAAATCCACTGGGAAGGCCTATTGTTGGATTTAACAGGAGAAATCTCTTCAGTCAGAGAAGAGGCCTCAGGAATGTCCTTGGGGAAAAAGGAGAAGACTTACTTCTGTCTTAATTTTAAAAGAATGCTAACCCAGGATTCTGACAGAGGAAACAGAATCCAGACATGGCAAAAAAAAATATCTGAGGACAGCTGGAAGTGTAAATTAACTTGGTGGAGCTGGGCAGAATTGCAGGATGATCATTATTATCAACGTTATTATTTATGTTTCCTGTAGATATTTTGTCTGTTTGAGATTATTTAATTTTTTATCATTTAGCTTTTCAGTTAGTATTTTTATTACACTTTATTTTTGCGATATTAGGCAAGCACTTCACCACTGAGCCACGCCCCCGCCCACTGTTTAATATTCTGCCGAGTACATTCTGCGCACCTTCTTCATGATCTATACCTATGTGCCTCCAAATGGAGAAACAAGGCCACACTGTCTTCATATTCCAGGAAGGAAAATTAAGAGATAAAAAAGTGGAAGACATCTCAGCACACGACACCTCTGTCACATCCTCCACCGGAGGATTCAGAAAAGTTATAGTTTGGAGTCCCTACAGCCCAATCAATACAGACCCTAGCTCCTCCTATATTAAACAGTGAGCAAGAAACCCACCCACCTGTCCCCGACCTTGGTCAAAATTGGCCTCCAGCTACAGAAGGACAAGCACTAAGAGGTTCCACTGAGGCAAGATGCTTAGAACAGTACAATCCACAGAGACAGAAAAGAGAATGGAGGTTGTGGTGGACCAAGGCAAGGAGGAAACGGGGAATCCTTGTTTAAGAGGTTCAGAGAGTTATTTTACAAGATGAAAGATAGTTTTGAGGATGGATGTGCTGACAGCTGTACACAACGTGAGTGTACTTAGTGCCACTTAAGTGTACAATTCGATGTGGTTAAAACAGCAAATGTCATATTACATATGTTTAATACCACAGTAAAAGTGGCCTCCTCCTCCTCCCTAAAATGGAAAAAGAGTTATATAAGTGGGACACTTCTGGGAGATTCCTCTTAAGGACAATGGCCAGTTCTTCAAGCAAGTTGTAATCAGCTCTGTTCCGAACATCAGATAGAGGCTAGATCCAACAGGGAACCAACTGTGGTGCTGACTCATTGAACATGAAAACTGATAACCAAAGTTAGTTCAGATCCGAGGCACTGCCCAGCCGGCCCTTCATCCCACTGGCCTGGCCAGCCTGACCACCTGCTTGATGGGCCACTGCTTTGTTGTTACTGATTTTCTGGAACTAACTTCTTCACCTCCACTTCAACTTGAATCCTTCTGTTACCACTTCCATTGTCTAGGAGAACACAATCATAGCTACACAACACAAAGGGATCTGTGAGGGCGACCAATTTTTCCTGTGTGTACACCAGTCCTATGTGTAAGACAGAACTGTGACAAGAAAGGGAAACACTGTACAAACCTCATTTAGATCTGCCGTCCTGTCTTTCTCAAGTTATTTGAACTTGATCATCTTATCTAATTGAAATCTTTTTTTTTATATTTTCTTTGTCTAAAAAAAAAAAAAGTTCTCAATAAGTCAGGTATAATGTATATTATAAATTGAGCTGTGATTAACAAGAGACCAAAGAGCAGCAATTCATATATGTGCTTCATTTATTATGAAAATCACCAATCATCGGTGGCCAGGCAACTTCTGTCCATTGCCCTGCCATCCCTGGGTTGCCCTATTGGTTGGCCCAGTCCAACACGCCCCATCGTCATGACTGCATCTGCGTTAACAGAAGGAAGAAAGGGAACAGGGCGGCCACGCTTCTCATTGGGAAGGCATACAGCAGTTCCACTGACGTGCCACAGGCTGGAGCTGACTTGCACACATCCTCCTTTGGCCACACGGGAGGGAGGGAGCTGCAGTTATTCATTCCCGGCAACGGTATACTCTGCTGAAACTTCGTTACTATGAAAGCTTCAGAGGTCAGACTCTGCCATGAGCAGGGGCTGCACCATCTGCCGCATGAACATACTCCCCGTGCCACGTGCACCATAAGGGGGTCCACTGTGACGTGGTCATGGCTCTCTACAGAGCTGCAAGTCCGACACTGTCCTAAGATAAGCTGGTCCACAACCATTAGCAATAAGAGATCATGCTCCAGCCTTCTCCTGCAGACCGGAGCGCTAAGAACTTCAGGGCTTAATATCCACCAGGTTGGCTGCTTATAAGTCATCCTGGGGCTGCTGCACCGCTGCTGGATCTAGGTCTCCATGAGGCAGCACAGGTTGAGGACATACCTGACAGGTAATGAGCTTCAGAAATGGGCCTCTGTTCAAGAAGTCGCTCCCTCCCCTACTTTAGCAGAATGGATTCCAGAGAGTTCACTGGCCTATGTATTTGGGATAGAAGAAGACAAGCTTAATGCGTGTCCCAGAGTGGCCTGGTGTCATTTCTACTTTTCTGTAGTCATCTCATCATGACGGAGGTCAAGACAAGGTATAAATCTCCCTTCTTCATCAATACAAAGCCATTTCCGCAAGGCTGGCTCTCTGCCTGGCTTCACGACTCATTCTATGACAAGTGCTTGTTCTCTGGTGGGGCCGTGCCCAGCCTCCTGGCCAGATCCCTTAGCCTGGCTACGGAAATGGATGTGATAGGGCCAGAGTCCAAAGCCGTGAGTCTTTTTATGCAGAGTTGCTCCTGAAAATGGAAAGACTATTTTTGGTTCTGCTACTCCAAACCTATGTAAATGTCTTATGAGTGATGAGTGCAGCTTGAAGTCTATAGAACGGTCCTGCACCAGACACCCAGACTCCCCTTCTAAACTCCATTTTCTAGCTACCACCAGTCAGCCAGGAATGCTTGCAAACAACACTGGTCATAGTACAAGGAGCTTCACCTTTATTTAGACCTGAACAAAAGCTATCTTAGCTCCAGATTTTCCCTCTGTAAAGTCAGGTAAGTTTTCTTCTAGCTCCAGCAATCCATAGCCTTCACTCTCCTACAGTTGAGTCTGGTCGTTCCCAGAAGAACTCCACAGCCTCTGTAGAGTATGCTGGGAACCAACTCCAAGAGCGCTCAGGAGAACTCATGAAATCTGTGAATATTCCTCACTCTTCTCCATATCTGCGAAAAACAGACTAAGAATGAGCCAAACTGGACCATCAATCAACTGTAACAGCAAAGACCATGTGGGACACTAAGGTGCAGGCTGCCCTGGGCCATTTGAACCTGCTCATAGGTAATGTTCATACTGAGTTTTATGTCTCATCTTCCCTAGAAGTCTTATCCAAGAGCTCTGAGCATCAAGCAGCTCTCTTCAAATGTGTAACAAGAGATTGCTCTTAGATCAAGAAAATAAGAAGTAGAGATAGCTCTCCATGTGTATTTTTCAAAGAAGTTGCCAATCTTAACTCATGAAGCCAATCCAGCTCTTTAGCTCTGCTTGCTATACAAATTCCTGACCCTCTGACTGAGCTGACATTCCATTCATCCCGGGTTCTAATTCCCAGCTCCATCCACAGCCCTGCTTTGAGGTCTGCACAGCCTGGAGCCCTCAGGTACCCAGGGAAAGTTGGTCCTCCTTACCTACAGTTGGCTCTCTTAAAACCAGGTCCTTCCACCTGCCTTTACCTGAAAGAACCTCTCTATCCCTGTATTCCAGGCTACTGTCTCTTACTGAAGGACAGCCCTTGCCTAAGAAATTCTCTGGGACAGCCACAATAAGTAGGAAAAACAAGATACTGTTTGCACTATCACAAATATCTGAGATAACCAAATTATAAAGTGGAAGGAGTTATTTTGGTTCATAGTACTGGAGGTTCTAGTCCATGACTACTTGGCCCCATTCCTTCAAGACTGTGGTGAGGCAGCACATCATGGTGGGAACACACAGTGGAGCAAAATCACTCACTTTAGGAGCCAGGAAGCACAAAGGAAACAAAAATGGGGGCAGGGCACTGTGCCCTTCAAGAAGATACCCTCAGTGACCTAAAGACCTCCACTCAGCCCCACCTCTTGGAGGTTCTATCACCTCCCAATAATACTGTCCTTGGGGCCAAACTTTTAATACACGGGCCTTTGAGAAACATCTAAGGCCCAAACAATAGCACTGCTAATTGCCTGAGAAGGCAGCAGTCTGCTGTCTGCTACTATGAGAATTTCCATAGCCAGGATTTTCCTATGGCCTTCAGCTTTCCCAAACGCTGTCAATAGTAATGAATCTTCTAATCAACATACTAAATGGTTGTTTGCCCTTTTTATCATCAGTCCGGGAGAAGGGACCATGACATTTCCCATGATATTTTGCCAGGCCTCTCTTTCTTTTGGCTTTGAGCCTAGAATGGATGGATGCACACTCAGCTTGATTCTTCACACGGGCCCGAGCTGGAGTCTGAACACGTGCGTTTATCTGCACACTTCTGCAGGGTCAAAGGAACAAGCACAAAACTTCAGGAGGGGTCCAAGCTGCCCTTCTTCCTCTGCCCCAGGGATCTGAATGCCCCTTGTGAGTTCTCAGAGTAAGCAAACTTATCAGTGTGTTCATCAACTTTATATTGGCCCCAAATGTCATCTTGTCAAGTTTCTGCTGCTGCTCAGAGCCCACCAAGACATTTGCCAAACAGACGGCATCATGCCTCAAATCTGTACAAATGACTCTATGAAGAATCCGTTCTGTACAGAACCTAGAAGCAGCCTCCTTTTCATCCTGTCTGAGCCCCAGGCAGCAGGAGCGCTAAGGCGCCCCCTGGAGACCCCAGGAAGCGAGGCCTTACTTGCTCTCCCCTGTGGTCTCAGGCACGGGAACATCTGTCCTCCTTCCTAACCCCCTTTTCAAAGTTATATCCAGCCACGCAGGAGTATAAAATATTCTTTTGGAAAAAACAAAGGCTTGTTCCTCTGGATGCTCAAATCATCTCCTCCAGCTCCTAGGTGTGAGACCCGAGCCAGGTTACGCTGTCTCTGAATCTGCTTCCCTGCTTACTCGTTGGAGCCAACATGTTCCTTGCAGAGCAATGATAAGGATTAAAGATCAACAACTAAAGTTTGTGGTATGCAATACATAAGTAGGATTCTAGTAGTCATTATTAACATGACTAGAGGTACTGGCAGCTAAGAGGAAGACAGATGTACCGCAGAGCCCCTCGACGAAGCACTCCCCAAACCCCGCAATCTTCACGCTACCACATGTTCAGATGCCTCCCTGCCCATAAATGGGATCGATATCTCTCTGACAAGTCTTTTCCATGCAATATTTTAATGTGAAAGACAGCATTCCAAGATCTGTCAGGCAGGAAGGAGTTCAATTCACAAGAGATTTAGCCAAGATTTCTGCAGCCGCATTCACAACTGGTTTGCTACAGAGTAATGTATTTTGGGTTTTCCTCCACTTCTACCTCAAAAGCCCTTCCAGAGATTTCTTTATGACTTTATAATGCTAATTCTTTCCAAAATTTTTGAAAGATTTGACAGGTTTTAGACATGTCTCTGTATGTGCATATATGCATGTGAATATACAAACAACAAAAACGTGTCCTACAAGTTGGATAACTCTATTCCTATTCCTAG